>CALSFV010000097.1:0-292529 GCA_943737045.1 Parapristionchus giblindavisi | reverse complement strand
AAATGTTTTTGTAGTTGAGATGAATAGGGGAATTGGATAGGCAGAAGTGGAGGGAGAGGAGAGGGATAGGGAGAGGGAGAAAGGGAGAGGGAGAGGAAGAACGGCATGCTGATTAATGTCTGTCTTTATTCATTTCTTCATCATAATTACCATAGACTGAGACTATAAATATAGGGACCGCATTGTGATAATTTCGAAAGTACAGTAAAATTATATTTTTATCATTTTTCGACGTAATCGATGATGCCGATTCTAATGGAAAACAAGAATAAACACAAAATAAATTTTAATAATAGAAAACTGTGCTTAATTAATAGTCGCTTATGTTAGGAAAACTACAGTATATCACGTTGGAGTTGTGTCATGCGGTGGGTCACGTGATATATTTATTCTGTCGAAAATCGATTAGTTGATTATTTTTTGCATTTTAACGCTTTCCATAGTGTAAAGATATTGTTCAGACCATCATAAAACAAAAACAGACGCTTTCTTCATTAAATAAATGCTTTATTTCACAAAAATCATCGTAATGGTCGACTTCTTTTCGCAGCATGTTTCTCAAATTCCACAACCGATACAGCATCAAACGTGATACCAGGTTGAAGCCTAGTACCTGACGGTTCGAATGCTGAATTGCTCGCGATTGGTACACTTCAAAAATTGAGGAAATATCGATCATAAATACAAAAGATTAGCGAAAAAAACGGAATCGACTTCGTTTAGAGGCATTTATGGACAACTTACACAGCCTACCCAGCATCAACCATAGTATTAAGAGGAAGACTAGGGTCAGGAGAAACGTATTATATATAGGTTGTTCATAATGGAGTTCAATAATAGAAGATATAGCGAAAATAAGTGGAAGAAATTTGCGAAAAGCGGGGAATCGACTTCGTTTAGAGGCATTTATGGACCACTTACACAGCCTACCCAGCATCAACCATAGTATTAAGAGGAAGACTAGGGTCAGGAGAAACGTATAATATATAGGTTGTTCATAATGGAGTTCAATAATAGAAGATATAGCGAAAATAAGTGGAAGAAATTTGCGAAAAACGGGGAATCGACTTCGTTTAGAGGCATTTATGGCCCACTTACACAGCCTACCCAGCATCAACCATAGTATTAAGAGGAAGACTAGGGTCAGGAGAAACGTATAATATATAGGTTGTTCATAATGGAGTTCAATAATAGAAGATATAGCGAAAATAAGTGGAAGAAATTTGCGAAAAACGGGGAATCAACGGCATTTCGAGGTCTACACAAACTATATAGCGTCAAACTTAGTACTATGATGAAGCCTGTTTCAGGCGCATCGAGATATGTGTAAATCGCAGTAAATTTATCTATAAAATTAAGGAAGATTGGGTCAAAACAAAAAATAGTTAGAAATAAATTTGGAACCGCATCCGTGAAACAGGCATCCATACAAAAACACAGAAAGAACCACACGCTGCTCTTGCTATATAAATATTGCATAATATCATAAATCATGAAGATGGAATCGATGCGGGTTACCTTCAACGATCAAGATTCATTCCAACAGACGGTCTTGATTGGAATATAATGGATACGGTATCGATCAATTTTCCATATAATGAATACGGTATCAATCAATATACCAAAAAAGGATACGGTATCGATCGATATTCCATATAATGGATACGGTATGGATCGATATTCCATATCCATCTCAACTCTTCCCCTATCTCATCAAACCATCTCTCATCACTATCTCTTACTGCATCTACAAACATTCCGACTATGATCTTTTACTTACCATTTACTGATGACACTGCAGTAATCTCCATGATCTTTGATCTTTCTATGATATACCTCATGATGAGCTTTGATCCCTCTCAACTTACATGATATCTACAGTAACCCTTCCTTCCCCTCGAGACCTGTCAATGGATGTCTTCATGTGTCTATCTAATCTCTCGACAACCTGTCCATTCATCTCTTCATTAACATCATTCATATTGTAATCTCTTCTCTTCATCTCATATGAGATGAGACTATCTATACTTTCTCTTCTTTTTTATATCTCAATTATGGCTCTGTTCAAAAGCCGAAAAAATAAACCCTCTTCGTTTTACACACTCTATCGCTTCTTTTACTTTTCTTGTCGTAACTTTTGTATGATGATACTATCTCTACACATAAATTCTTTTATTTATATCTCAATTAGCTTTCAGTCATTTCAAATACTTCTCATGTGTACAGGCATTACACAAATATTGGGAACGGAGATAAAAATAAAGAAATAATTGGCCAGAAATAAACAATTAAAAAGATCATGGCCAATATCGATTGATAAATTAGTCATTTACAGTATGAAACAAGGTACGGTACACGAGAATACTCGTTGTGTGTAAGGGCATAGTACGGTAGACAAGTGATGGTGATGGATACGGTATCTCAGGTAGATGAATCATTTCCTTGCCCTGAGGGCCTTTCCACTTCCTTCAAATGCACTCATAGTAGTTGGTGCAGTCAATGCTTTAGCCTTCTCTTCCAATTCTTTCTCCATTACTAGACGACATTTGTAATCATAACGAGGGAATGTCATCGTGCCTGAGAACATTATTCATTATTCATTATTATTATACTCCCTTATATATATACCCTCATATATTACAGTTTATTATCATATCTTTTGGTACTCTTAATTTCATACTTTTGTGAAACACAAATGTTCTTGGACTAAAAGGTTACTGTAACCTTAAGACCTTGACTGATAATAAACAAACAAATATCTACGATATCCTCACTCCCCACTTACCAGGTACATAATCTTCTCTACATCTAACACTTGGTAGTGTAATTGGAATGGAATCATTATTGATACTCATTCCTCCAATACTCGATGAACTCTCTGTTCTTCCTCCTCTTCCTCCTCGACACTTTCCATCCAAACGAGCACCTGATCCCTATCAATGACAATATTACATAATCAATATAGATGAGAGATCATGGGTATTTTAATAATGACAAATTTAATTATAATATGTAAGTAAAGTACATATTATAAAGCTTCCTCACATATTTCACCCTCCTCTTATCGGAGCACATTGATTGATTAAATCTAGTATATCAATTGCCATTTTAAAGATATACCACATCAACACTTCATCACCACAAGACAAGATATTCAATCAATATCAATTACAGTACCCCCGTTCCATTCCTACAGTACCTGGAATGCAGAGAATGCCTTCGGTTGTTCAGGAATCTCATCTTCTTCCATTGGAGGAGCTGGTGGCTGTAATCATTTTAAAATTAAATAATCAAGGTGATAAGACAAGGTCAAATACTGATTTTTAATATATTTTTGTTTTGAGTAAAAATATTTCTCCCTGTGCAAATTTCTTCATTTCAATCGTTTTTTTTCTTGTTGAAACATCTTCATAATGTATGATAAATAAATACATATGATTCGAGGAGGACTATTAATAATAAGTTTTCAAAAGAAATCGATGATGAATATTTTTCTTACATGACTAGACTAAGCCATCAAATGAATGAATGATATTATTGATACCTTTTCAGTTCTCTCAAACTTCTTCTTCTCATAATCATCAACATATCCTTCAGGTGCATCAAACTCCAGATTCACATCACATTCAATGATACACACTGCATTCTCTATAAATATCAATCAATAAATACAATACAAATCAATCAATATAGCAATTGTATCTTCCGCTCATCGGTCGAAAAGTATGTTGCAAATTACCAAGCCTGACCGTATTTTGAGCCTAAATTTTACAAAAATCGAAAAACCTGACCGGATTTTGAGCCAAATTTGCCAAAAATCGAAAAACCTGACCGGATTTTGAGCCAAATTTGCCAAAAATCGAAAAACCTGACCGGATTTTTGAAAACCCATAACCTAGTTATTCGACTTATGCTTCCGATATTCCATTTTGCCTTTAAATCTGTCACCGAGTCAAAACAGAATGCGACGGAAATCCATTTATTTATCAATCAAAGATCAAACTGACTAGGTTTGAGTTCCATTACAAGGAATTCGAGTGTCTGTTCATTATATCGTACGGCAATTCGATCATTCACTGAGAGACACGCAAACTTTCGAAGTTCAACCTATAATATAATTATATATAAATACATAAATGAGTATTCTTCATTCACTCTAATCATTTGTTTAATCATATTTTTTTGTATTTCTAGCGCAATCATTTCCTATTATAATTCATTTCTTTCTCGTTATTCGATGGAACAATAACAGTTGAATTTTAAGTCTCACAATCAACTCTAATCTCATTATTTCCAATGAGATGCGATAAGCACCGGACGAATGACTTTAAAAACGACTATACCTCAAGCATGGCCCTGGGATTGGAGATCTGGAGAAAGTCGAGGTTCTGTGGCTTCAGTTTGGCATACGATGCCTTGGGAAGAATACATGATTCTATCTGCAATAGTATTACTGCATTTGGAATCATCAACAAAAATTCGGATATAATGTGAATAAGTTCATCGGATAAGCTGAACCATAAGCTGATCCGTAATTGTGATACACTCGCACGTAAAATTGTTTATTTTTCGCTTATTTTGGCAAAATATGTGATAAAAGAGCCCTTTTTTTATAAGCCGATCAATTTATAAACTAACCCATACCCATAGGTCAAATAGCTAGGCTATCGGTTTTCAAAATCCGGTCAGGTTTTTCAATTTTTGGCAAATTTGGCTCAAAATCCGGTCAAGTTTTTTTGTGAAATTTTGGCTCAAAAACCGGTCAGGTTTTTTTTATTTTTGTGAAATTTTGGCTCAAAAACCGGTCAGGCTTGCTACTTTAGAACATACTTTTCGACTTATGCCCATACCCACTATGTGGGTGCTCGAAAATTTATGAAACACACACAAATGTGACATCAAATAAAGTGCATATTGGTAGTATAAAATAATAATAATAATAATAATAATAATGATAATAATAATAATAATAATAATAATAATAATAATGATACCGTAATGTTATCTCCTTCCTTTATATTCAATTGTTGCATCAACCATTGGGGAAAATAGACACGACCTTCCTGATAACATACAAATTATGAATTCATTATTAGATCAGCATCTTTTTTTCAAACTTCATGTAATCTTTTAGCTAACAATAAGAATGAAATCATTATCAGGTCATACTCTGAATGAAACATGAAATCACCAATCTATATCTCCATCTTTAGAAAACTATTTCCCTACTTCCAAACTACCAAAAGTAAATTTTAAAAATGGAAAATGGAAAGTTGCATTAATTGAACATAGCAAAATTGATCATTGATCTTTGTACCTCAGCAGAGAACTCTTGCACTCCACAACACGTGAGTTTTCCATTAGAAGGATTGATAACTTTGAATAGCATTGGATATGGGATATTGAGACGAATGAGAGCATCGAGAGTAGATGATGGAAGGAGGATCTATATGCAATAACATTAATAATTATTAAGAAGAGTATAATTGAACACTTTAATTAAATAATATAGCATAATGTTCTCAGTAGAAAACAACTGAATTACAAACACTATAGCATATACTAGTAAAAGTAGAAAGTGCCATGATACCTTTCCACCATAATTGATCTCGTTCACCTTCTCCGCATCAGCATGTTCAAAGAATGGAACGGAAAAAGCCTACAAACAAGGACATTTCTAATTTCATTCATCATTACAATTCACTGTTCTGGATCATAATACCAATGATAGAAAGAATGTATCCAAGTAATAACCTTAAGTGAATGACTATATCGTCCTCCCATCACTCCGAATCCCATCCCTCCTGGTCTTTGCATATTATTTGCCAACCAATTCATCATCTGAACGTTCAATTATACCGTATACCCTCTAATATATACTGTATCATAAATATGCTTGTGGACAGATTGATAACCACTCTGATTGTATCAATCAATCGATAACAGATAATATTGATTGACTGTCAACAAGGTCTTTATCTCAAACAGATGATAGACTAAAGGGAGATGGGGGAGTTGATCGATTGACTTCTCAGACTCAGTATGTATTATGATATTAGAATGATATTGATATAGAGTTGAGAGAAGAGAATAGGATCAAAGTGAGTGAAAGAGTGAATGGGAAGAATGAGAAAGGTTATGGATGGATATATAGGAATACTTGGATTTATGAATGAACGACATGGTGAATGAATGAATAGACCGATAGAAGGAAGAGGGGAGTCATGTCTTAAAGTGAATACAACATGGCCATTCATTGATTGAATCTAGTTATGGATAGAATGAGAGGGGAATAGAATACCAATCCCAACACGTGTCAAATAAACAAAGATGATCCCGATACAAAGAGAAAGAAACAGTTTGACTAAACAGAGAGAAGATAGAGAGAGAGGGATAGAAGTAGTACTCCCATTTATGCCATGAACAAAAATTATGAAAAGAAAAGAAAAAAACGAGGAGAATGTCCTATGTTTTTCTTCTCCTTTCTTAACTTTTGATCAGAGTATTAGTCTAACACCGCCAACCACCGATACACAAACAATGAACAAAACGAACGAATGGATTAGATGATGATGAGACAATTAAGGAGATGAAGGAAATGATCAACTACAATCAAGGTGAATCAACTAGTAATACTAGATTAGAATATGGAGAAGTATACTAAAGAGTAACCAATACACACATCAATCATGATCTTTGATCATGAGAATAAAGAGTGAAAGAAAGGTAATAAAACTGCAACAACGGAAGGATAAATAAAAACAAGACAAAGCAGCAAACAAAATTATTTCATTTTTATAGACATTATTTGGGGAGAATTTTAATTTTTTTTTGTAAATTATGTTTTTTACAGAAAAAAAAGAGGCGGGGAAAACATAAAACGTGCACAACTTATCAATACAAATAGCGAAGAGTGAATATAACGAAAACAATCAAGAGAGGGAGAAGAGCAGGGGAGATATAATCAATAAATCAATCATCAGATACTCCACCATCTGAACATGGACCACAATAGGCATCACTATCATCATCTGATATCTCCGTTCCTGAAATACAACAATATAGAATTATGGCAATTTTTTTAAAAATCAAGTTTCGATCAAGATTTTTATAATGAGAAAAAAAGGTTTAATGAGGAATACTGTTTCACATGAATTTCAAACTTTTAAACACAAAACTACAAGGTAAAAGTGTAAAGAAATAGGGCATTGTAAGAATTCGAAAATGATGACAATTGCGCGACGTTGTGTAATGTGTGCGACCCAAGGAACCACCTACCGTAATAACGATCTCCAAAGTTGCCGATTCCAGGTAGAACGTAGTACTGATCAGATAGAGATGGATCTACTGCTGTTGTTACCAGACGAACCTTAATTGGAAGCATCATAGAAAGATCAAACAGAATCAAAATATATCAAGAAACTGTTTCCTTTAAAAACAATTAAACGCAGAGTAACCGGGTCAAAACATAAATTTATAAAAGTCTTACTTTTCAGGAAGTTTTACTCGAAGAATACATATTTAAAAAGTAGAATGAAAGTGAATAAAAGTACCTTAGGGAAAGCATAAGCGAGTGCATGCACTCCAGGTTCAGCCATGAGTAATGATAGAAGATACATATTCTCTTCTGGTACATCATGATCAAGAAGTATACGAATGGCCATCATTGCTGCGGCTCCTGAATCAATCAGAATTAGATATCAAATAAGATAATTAAGATTTATCATAATTAAATGACAATCAGTTGATTAATACCATAGTATTTGCCAATAGAACTGAGTATCAAATAATATATAATTTTCCATTTGACTAATTCACTCGTCTCTCCAATTATCTTTCATAATCATCTCCAATTGGTCATCAATGTCATACAAAATGTATTGGTTATATACGATCTACCACATCAACCAAACGAATAAATATCAAAATCTTCCCTGATTAAAAAGATCCCATGAAACCAAGAATCACTGGGTTGAAGGCAATCGTTGTAACAAAACGATTTACTATTGTTTATTTTTTAAATTGTATAAAATAAAAGAACCTGAAGCGACAGTAGCATCCAATAGAAGGACCTTATACTTGTGAATATCCTTTGGTAGTCGAAGATAGTACAACTCTGGTTCAAGTGTCTGTAATAAATCAATATCAATCAATATTCTTTAAGATCTATTAGAATGGCGCATAAATTTCAAGCTTTAATCTGTTTGAAGCATTCCCTTTTCACGCTTTACACTTGCTTTTCCCGTCTAAGCAAGGACCAATTGCCGTTTCAAAGAACAAACAAATCGAAAAATTAGTTTTAAAAAGTCATACGTTTCAGTACCAACTTAATAGTTCGCTCTCTCTCTAGTCTCATCTCTCCATCGTTGTAAAGTTCTCTCATGATTCCATACAAAAAGAAGTTGAGAAGTATTGAGTACATATGCTCATCTTTATCTATCTCCATTCTTCTCATCCACTATCAACCATTCGAATATCAATCTACTACTATCACAAGTTGTATTCATTACACACCGTTATGTCCTTTTCCAATCACTAATCAATCTTCTATTCCTTCTACTCCTTCCGTATCATTCTCTTATCACTCATTAACCCTTTCCACTCCCAATCTACCATGTCTATCATTCATTCATTTACTTATGCTCAGTCACTAAATGATGTGAAATTCATATAAAACTGTCCTCATTTTACACACTCTCTCGCCTTTTGTTTCTTATCTTTTGGTGTAATTAGAATAGTAGACGTGATTACCTTCTCATTAGTTTGAATGAGAATCTTTCCCATCTTACAGTCTTTGACTACAGATCTCAATGAGTTCTCCATTGTCTCTCCAGCTCTCATAATGGCCACTCCACAGATATCTCCCTCCATACGAGTTCCATCAACACTGAAATCATATACTCACGGTTAGTTACCATCTAAATATACTATATAAAACACTATTTTTATTTTAAAAATAGATACATCATCAGATTAATATCTGAGTTGTCTGTTTAACAATATTATGATTATTTTATTCAAAATATTCAAAAGAGTAGCAACCGTCTCATTTTTATCGCTGTTATCTTGTCATATTGTGCACGGCATGTAGATAACTATTGTCAAATATCTAACCTGACTCCTGGACTGACTTCTACCGTAACCGGTACATGGCGCATGAAATTGAGTGATTCCTCAATCAATATACGCATCAGACGTTCAGAATAGAAGATCAGCTCATCCCTTTAATTTTTAAATATTAATATTCCAATTATTTTGACCGGTTATTTTTTTCAATTATTTTGGACTAACCGGTTGGTATCCTTGTTACGTATGAAAGTATGGAGACCAAGTACCTACAATTGAGAATGTGATTGAACGATTGAAAAGGGGACAAAAGAAATTATATTTACAACTTGCATAGTTAATACATTATTAGAAGTGGTACCTGAGGTGTTTGTTTGACAATATGAAGTGAATCAGGTAGTTCATGAGGAGTATCAGTACATAGAAGTGATGCTCTCTGTTGACAATGAGAATCACCACCACATGCATTGTATCCTAAATATATTATCATCAATCTTGTCTCGCAATACTAATATTGTTTATTATTATTACTACTATTAATATAATAAAGCAACTGTATACCTCTACTATTGAGTTCATTCTTAACTCTCTTAACAATAAGATCAATAGCAACATAGTTGTCACCTCCACGAGGAACGATTATATCTGCTGACTTTGTACCTACAAATATTTACATCACATCCTATGTAATCTTATTCAACGCACTCAAATATTTATATGATAAAGCACAATTTGATTGTTTAGTAAAATCACGTATTGATAATTTAACAGCAAATTAGCAGTAATCAACATTTTGAATATGATAAATGAAACAAGAATGTACCAGGTGCAATGAAGGTATCAAATGCTGGTTTGACAAATCGAAGATATTGATCGAGTACTCCTTTTGTATCTCTTCCTCTTTCAGAGATATCACGAGCTAGACGACGTGCAAGACGAGTATCTGCATCTGTATCCACGAATACCTCAACCATCCATCATCAATCAATAAATAAATAAATCAATCAATCAAGGTCCGTTTTATATTTCTTAACATTACGTGATATATAACAAAAGAAAGTAATACATTGAAATGATTCATGTGTGATGAATATTCATATCATAACAATTTAACCCACACTATTCACCCATTAGTAAGTAATTAAAAAATAATATTTCATTTATAATAATATGAATATTCTACCTTCATATCCATCATTTCATTGATATCTTCTCTATGAAATGCTAGGATTCCCTCAAAGATTAGTACATCTGCACCATACATCATCTACAATAATAAAGATTAACTATTATCAATTAATCCATGATACAACCCTAGTAACATAGCATTATAGAAAGATTCATAGACGGTTTACTTATGATCGGTTCAACGAGAAACATATCAAATCAATATATTTCAACTATCGATTTATTGATCAATCAACAAACCTTAGGATTTGGACTGCGAGAGTGAGTGGAGAAATCATAGACTGGAACCTGAAGAGAACGATTGGTTTGACTACATAATGTAAGACGAATTAACAAGATAATAAAAATAATAATTTAATAATAAATAATAAATAAATAAATAATAGAAGATCATACATCAACACTCTTTCCTTCTCTGAGTCTAGCCAGACACTCTTTGAGCAGATCGAAATCGAATGCATCTGGATGATCAAAGTTGAAGTTATTGGAATGAGCCAACTTCTTCTGCTCATCATTCAGTACCTGCAATGGATACAATTCATATAACAATGGTTATAAGTCTATGTCACTTCTAGTTCATATCGAGTAAAGGAAAAGGTACAGTGTTATTCAAGACACACAAACTCCTGCGTTTGATCACTACTACGTCAGTGATAATTCAAGGCCAGTTAAGTCAGGAAATCCTATCAAAGGTCAAATGTTTCCAATCAATAGTAAACTAGTACATGTGTACTCTTCAGTGTAGTACTCCTACTCAAGTACTCGAGTAACAGCTGTCTGTCAGTATCCATTTATATTTCTGTCTCATCTCGTGATATCGATTAAACACTAATAAATCACTGATCGCTTATTCCAAGATCTGCCCCACCAAATCGCCAATCGATTTCTCGTCATAATTTATATGATTCATTGCTATTTTCATTTCACTGCCTAGTCATTCCAGAGATATTTCTTACAATTGGGGGTGGATTCAGGATGGGGCTGTTGTCGAAAGAAATGTCCCATCATCGAGTGTCCAATGAATGAGAATTGAAAGAAAAGGAAAAAGAAGAAGTAGGGCTATGTGTCTCTCTCCTTTCTCTTCTTCAACAAATACTTTCTCTCATAGCCTCCATCGTTACGTGCACAACACATCAACAATAAAAATGGAATCGATTCAAGTATAGATGAAATGTCTTTCAAACCTTGTAGAAACTATCCATTGAGAGTATGGTCACCCATGGTATCTCTAGACGCTCGATGATCGCTTCTGCTACCTACATTCATTTACATCATCAATCAATAATATGATTATTGATTGATTGATCATACAGTAGTCTTTCCACTTGCTGATCCTCCACAGATTCCAATGACATAGGGTTGTTTAAGTGTTCGACCTCCTCTATCGTACCATGGAGGACGACCTTTCGTGTAGATTCTCTACAAAGATAAACTATAAAACAATTGTACAACTAAACATAAACTAATACAAAAAAGTCAACAAATATATGCAATATGATAAGAAAAGAGGAAATAATAAGAAAGAAAGAAAGAAAGAGAGTAAATAGTAGCATACCCTTCCAGTTTTGGTAGTCATGATACGATTATCTCCTTTACTACCAGAGATAGTTCGAAGTCTTCTCCTTGGTGCTGGTGGTGATGGAGATCGTTCATTCTCTACCAACTCGTTAACCGATGAACCCGACGAGTTGTAGTACGACGGAACCTGATCGAATACTATCGACCATCCATCTCTTCACCTCTACCAATCTCCATTCTTTCCACTTTACCCCCCGCACCCTTCCTTCCTCATTTCACCATCCCTACTACACTTCACAATATCAAAACAAGTGACTCAGTACATACCTCCTCGATTTTAACTCCTTTCCGCTCATCGCCAACCTCGACTCCTCCGTTCTTCTTACCCATGCTTAAGGAGAAGTCCCTGAAATGAAAGAGACGATAGGCCACAAAGTAGCACACTTTATAAGAAAGCAAAATAAGAAATTGAGTGAGAACTTAACCTTAATTAGGCAATAATTAAAATTAAAAAGTTGAAGCTGAGAAATTTTTAAAGTGAGCTACAGTATACCCGCAAAGCACGAGGCACGTCCGTTCAAGAGTGTCATACTAGTGATTTCTCTATTACAGAACGTCTTGTGCGCCTGGCACGATATCAATACTAAACGTAACTTTACACGTACGAGAGTGAGTGAGCAGTTGGTGGAGACTCGTCCCAATTAACCAAGGTATGACACACTTTGATTGTTTAGTTACTAAATATATAGTTAAAACTCGTGATTTGGAGAAAAATATATAGAACTCTTTCGAAATGTTGTTGATCAATAGATCTAGAAGAAGAAATAGTAAATACGTGGGAGACGAACGATGCTAAACTGTGAAAGGACTAGAATTGATGTGATCAATCGTGAAAGAGTGAAAAGGGCATTATTAATCGGATTATAAAATGCTCCATAAGTCTTTTATCACCCTTTTAGTTGGAAACATGGCCCTTGAAGACATTCGAGCGGACGTGAATAGTAATGTTTCTCACGCATCTGTTATCGATCGTATCCTCAAACGATTCAATCCAACTGATTATGGTAAATTATCGATTTCACAGTAGATCAATCAAAGTTTACTGTACTTTTAGGTCTCTCTCAAGATTTTCTCCTCACTAAAATGACTCAAATGAAAGGTTGTGGATGTAAAGTACCTCGAAACGTAAGATTATTTGCATTTTGTACTGCTTACTTATTATTATTCCAACAAGTTTGATAATGTTGATCTTTGATCTTTAATCTTTATAGGTTCTTCTTGAACTTCTTAAGTCCTTCGGAGAATCAACACCTCTAGATGAAGAAGTCGGTGAGTTAATCAATTCCGATATTTTGCGGTATTTCTGATCTACCGTATACCTTCATTACCGTAACCCTCAGGCATCGGTCTCGACAGTTGTGTCATTCCTCTTCGTCACCCTGGTCTTCGTCTCGTTCAGACTACAGACTTCTTCTATCCTTTGATCGATGATCCATATATCATGGTATCCAATCGATCGATGATCTTATAATTATCGATTGATTTAGGGTCATATCACAGCAGCAAATGTTCTCTCTGATTTGTATGCAATGGGAGTATCAGAGTGTGATAATATGCTCATGCTTCTCGGTGTATGTACACAACTACACGAGAATGAAAGAGATCTTATTGTCACTCAATTCATCAATGGATTCAAAGTACTTACAGTATCCTATAATCAATACCATATTCTGTTCAGGACGCAGCTACTCTGGCGGATACGGCAGTTCGTGGTGGACAGACAGTCAGATGTCCATGGATGTTATTGGGAGGAGTGGCCTCCTCTGTTTGTAGTGATCAAGAGATTCTAAGAGTAGATCAAGCTCAACCTGGAGATGTTCTCGTACTCACCAAACCTCTTGGAGGACAGGTACAGCATAATCATACTGTAATTGAAATGAATCAATCGATACTTTAGGTCTGTGTGAATTCATATGAATGGCTTCAGAAGAAGACAGGAAGAGTAGAAGAGATGCATCTTGATGGATCAAAGATCATTCGAGCTGCACAACAAGCTATGGAGCAAATGACAAGACTCAATAGAAATGCTGCCAGGTTACTGTATATTTTATTGATTATTTATTTTCCTCGGATGAAAAATGAAATTTTTAACATCTAAGTATTGATTACTACAGATGTGTGAGGAAGCATGGAGCACACGCATCAACTGATGTCACTGGATTCGGAATTCTCGGTATGTTGATCTTTGATCTTTGATCTTTAATCTCTTGTGATCAGGACACGCCGACAATCTTGCTCGTGCTCAATCATCAAATGTTCGATTCATAATCGATACTCTTCCTATTATTGAATATATGGATGAGATTGCTCGAGCTATGAATGGTAATGGATTCAATCTTTTCGGAGGAACTTCTGCTGAAACGAGTGGAGGTCTGTGATATTTGATCTTTGATCTTTAGGTGTATTTTGATCTTTTATCATTATCTTCACCTCATACTCGAAATTTTCATTTTGTGGACAATTTGATCTTTGATCTTTAAGGTCTTCTGGTAGCTCTTCCTCCATCTTCTGTAGATGCATTCAGAAATGAATTAGAATCACTTGATGGCTTCCCAACATGGATAGTTGGTAGAGTTGTTGATGCACAAGAGGGAGAAGTTAAAGGAGCAATGATATCACCCCAGTATACTGTACTTACAGTACCCAGTCAGATTCATTGATAGATACCTCAATACTGTATGACTACCTCATAGTGTTTATCCATATCTACTTATGCTTTATACTTCATTCCACCTCATTGTACTTTGATAATAATATATTTATTGAAGTGTACTCATTCACGATAAACAAATAATCAAAAGATATCCTTCATTTTATATCCAAGATTAATATAGAACGAATACGGGGATAAAAATATATGTATATATAAGTGTAGTAGGATCAAATGAATATTAGATCAGTCGGATGAAAGTGTTGCCATTCAAGAATAAATTGGCCAGCCAAAGACGAATGAGAAAGGAAGGGTATACGGTAATGCTAAGAGAGAACGAAAGAAGGCTGAATGTGGGGAATAATGCACGTTTAATGAGAGCAGAAGGATAAGACAGAGATATATCCACACCGTGAGATATATATACTTGTCTGCTATAGATTGATGAATACAATCGAATACTCGAATGGGAAAGGGAAGGGAAGGGAGGAGAGCAGATGGAAATAGAGCAACAATCGATATTACAACCAAAAGATCTTTTATGTTATATTTAATATAAACGGATTCATAGGGGAAGACGAATAAAGATGTAATAAATAATAGAACAAGCCTATCCTCTCAATCAGAGGTCAAATAAACTTTTATAAGGGGAAAATAAATCGATCAAGACAAGGCGGTAGGAGAAATCCATGCTATAAAAATAAGTTTAAAAAAGAGTAATAACTCGTTTCAATGGAATACAAAGTGAGGTGATCAGAGAGCGAATGAACAATTGATTGATTGATTCAATGAATGACAAAAAAACGAATACGGTAGATGAGATGATGATTATAGATTACATACTCAGGTTATAAAGGATGACTTCTTAATCATCAAGTACAATACATTCATCGGATGATTTCTGAAATTGTTACTTTAAATAATTATTCATAAGTAGAAAGATAGATAAATCGATTACTTGGGTAGTCATTTGAATACTAGGTAAGATCATGAATCTACCTTAGGAGGGACAGCAGGAGTAGTTGGTTCTTTAACAGCAGTGGCTGGTTTGGGATGAAGTTTCGTTAGATGCTCCTATAAATAGAATAACTTACTATTAATAGCATTTACATGGTCAATCTCTATTTTCCACGAAACTTTATTATTCCCCAGCTCGTCTTCTCATGCGTTTTCAAATTTGTTTACGCATGATAATTTAAATGAAATCAAAGCATTATCATTTTACATCATCATAACATGTTTACTAAACAAATATAGTAACTATTACAATATGAACAAACCTCTAATTTCTGATAACTTTGACATTTGAATGCACAAACATCACATGAATACATAATCTCAGCAGAGCATAACTTCACTTGATGATCAGCTACTAGATGTTGAAGCATATTGAAGGCATATTGCTGAAATGATTAAGATATATATGTACAACATAAAATGCTACACCCAGATTAATATTTACTCCACAGCATACAAGACCCGTGAAGTGGTATATTTGACACTTTTGTGATAAAAATATAACACTCCACAGGTCTTTTGCTCCATGCTCTTTTATATGTGTGTATTTACTATATCATAGTGTGAATTTAACTTTCTGACCTTAGAACAAATCTTGCATCTTCCTCCATCTTCCTTCTTCTGTGCCTTCAATAATAGATCAGAAGTGACCAGACCATGAGACATCACCAAATGTCTCTCCAAACCTTCATATGTCCAGAATCTACAATAATCCATTCCATTAATTATAATTTAAAAAAAAACAAATTATAATATATTAATACCGTACCTATCTCTACATCGACTACACGCAAGTGGTGCTCCTTGTTGCATATCTGCAGCAACTTTCGTCTTCATTTGACGATGTTGAGACTGTAATATATAATCAATCAGTCAATCAATACTATATAATAATAATAATATATTTATCGCTTCTTATATAAAGAGGAAAAGAAGATAAACTCAAAGCGATACTTTAGAAATGAATAAGATTCGACGATAGCTGCTAAATTACATGATTACAGCTTTAATACGATTAATGAAAACTATAGGATTGGGGGAAGTTACAATTAATGTATCAAGATTATTCCAACTATTAACAATTCTATTGGAGAAGAATGAAAGATATCTACTACTATTACATCTATTACAACACATTCTCATAGGATGACCTCTAGTACGATTTAGATTACTCGAAATAATGAAAAATTGCCTACAATCGACATCAACGAATCCGTGAACAATTTTAAATATACAGTAGTTAAAATTTATCAAATCTTACAAATAAAAAAAACAGAAATAATAAATACCTGTAAATGGCTCAAATAATGATCCTTATCCCTTTGTACACTATCACATATTTCACATAACAATGTTCCAGATGGATGATTGGGTGTTTGAGGGGCTACTACACGATGAGTTGATGTTGATGACGATTCAACTGTCTAAATCAATCAACAAATTTATCAAATCAGGCAGTATATGTTTAGATGAGAAATGAGATTATATACAACTACAATTCCCTTCATATCCCACATTCTTTACAATCATTCAATGATGAATTTGCTATGGATACTTTACCACATAGCCACAAATACGGTATAACTGTGAAACAGTATTCTACAATTTCCAAAATCAATAAATAATCTCCTTCGATACAGTACCTTTCCATTCTGATGCAGTTGTCGTGCAGCTTGAGCTAGCAGTTGTTGTTGCTGTTGCTGCTGCAACTTAGCATTGAGGGCCTTCTGGAGAGCTGGATTCATTTGAAGAGAGCGGCCTGCTGAAATACATACACGATATCATATCATACAATCCTATCCTACAGTAGGTATTCTGGTCATACGGTAATTGGCGCAAAGCACGAAAATAGTGAAGCCATATTTTTTGGTCACGTTGTATTACTTTTCATAAACCAATTAATCACAACTACAGTATTCATTCATTAAAATATCACAAGTTCTCCTTACCCAAATTTTTGGACTGTTGTAGATGCTGTTGCATAGCAAGAATGAGGGCATTCTGTTGATTTTGCTGCTGATTGGGAGTACGAGCCTGAGCTGCTTGAGCTGCCTAAAATCAATAATCAATCAATTTAATCGATAATCAATCAACAATCATCGTGGCTATACAACAACAATTACTAAACATCCTTCCACTATATGATAAATACAATAAGTAGATGGGAAAAAAGGTAATAAACAAGCGTACCTGTTTTTGTAATAGCATCTGGTTCCGCAATCGTTGTTGAGCTAACATCTATAATAGCCAATCAATAATTCAAATCAATAATATTGTCTTTCGAAATATAACATCATAGATACAACCAAATGAACTTGTAATCAATAATCGATGATATTTTCTTCTCTACATACCGTTGCTTGTTGTTGTTGTAATAGAGCAGTTTGCATTGGTGACTTCGATTGATTGGCTAATGATCCTGCTCTCATTATACCAGCCTGTTGCATCGATACTTGTTGACGTTGTATCTTAACCTGAACCAATCAATAAATATCAAATAGATCTTTAAAAGGTATAAATCAATCAATATTCTTACATGTTGTTGATGAGCTTGCTGTTGTTGTTGTAGCATAGATGGATCAACTGGAGGCTTCTCCCACAACCATCTATTGATCATACACAAATCATCCGGTGACTGTAATGCATCAATCAATAACTAGTCAATGAATCGATAATATACAGTACCTTTGGACTCATAATATGTCTTAATCGATGATAATCTCTCTTGCATATCTTGTAATGATTATCTCTTTGTCCTTTCAATTGGAAGTCTTCATCACATACATGACATGGATTACGAAGTGGTTGTTCCTCTTTCACTGGTACTACTTCATGAGCCTCACTGCAAATATTCAATATCATATTCATTTCCATCGATAAGATATGCGATAAATTAAATAAACATAAGTATTATTTTCCACATTCAGCAAGATTTTCCGCATCATTGCCCATTTTGGTGTAAACCATCAATCAATATATCATTCAATGCATCTCTATCTGCCCTATTCCTTCAATTAACAAAACATGAATGACCTCCAAGGACAGTGATAAACATTTTATCTCTCCCTATCATCTATCTATTTCCCCATGAATCAATCAATACTTCATTCTTATTCATATCATTCATATGAATACAAAACATACACATAATGAGCAGCCATTCTACTTTCATTCGTATCAAACTCTGGACACATTGTACACTGATACTTCTTTCCATCAAAATGAGGCATCGATCGATGTTTGATCATTACAAGACGAGATTCTGTACGGAATCCACATACCTTAAAACATCCATTAATAGATATTTATATTCATCATTATTAATAAATATTCATTTTAACAATTCATTACATGCAATAATCGAATCTTAACTACCTTAACAGTAACCAAAGAAAGATAAAGATATACTAACGTGACAATTGAGTAGTTTCAACTTGTAAGGATCATTCTTCTTTCGGAGATTCTCCCATACTGGCTTCAATTGTGCAGCTACCTGCAATACAGATAAATAGATAGGCAACACGATGAAGACAACAATTATGCAGTATGATTAATCATATTATGCTACTTATTACATTGGGTAAATAAAAAAATTGATTAACTAACCTGTTTATAGGTCTCGATATTCTTGGGGACTTCAGGGAGATTTCTTGCATGAACAATATCACAATAAGTTGATTCCTGTACTAGATCTTGTCCAATATCCATCAATAACTTCGTCATATTAGGAGCACCAAAGTTCATCTACAATTACACAATTCATTGATTGTACAGGTGATTTCATGTTTCATTCGAATGATATCTCGAGTTTATAGGAAAAATTGCACACCTTGAGATGATGTTTCTCCTTCTTCTCGCTTTCACTCAACTTCGGCTTCTCATCAGAGAACATCCTCGCAATGACCTACAACAAAGAAATAATTCATACATGATTAATATCTCAATCAATAATATGTGTACCTTCTGTAGTGGATGATCAGGATCATGTTCAATGAGTAGATCAACAACTTGACTAGGAGGGAATGAAATGGTATTGGGAAGAACAAGATGTTTATCCAATATCAGTTTACGAACTGATAGAGGCTCACGTTGAACCTTAATACAACACAATTTTTAACATATTTTGAAATAAATATTTTTAATTACTGTATTAATTAATATTACAATACCTGAATGTTGATAGCAGCTAAGAGTGCATCCAATACTTTCCTGTCCGTGTTGTCGTTTTTCGTCATCGCCTTAAAGCATAATCACTAATCCCAGTTATATAGTATATCATTGATATATCACACATATCAATACAGTATATCATTGGAATAAATGAATCCAAACTGACCGTATCCACATATTCTTCTAATTTATTCAGCAATGCTTCACTACTCGTCAGCTCGGGTTCCTTCTTCTGCAATCAAATAAATATTTAATTAAACTATATTTTCGTATTTTCTTTCATGATCTACACTACAATGTGGATTGTTCACATGATAACTAATGAACTACGAATCAACGTCACGCAATTTAATCTAGGATAAATTAATAATTTCCGTCATACGTGCTGAAAGTCTATTTCGAGTACTTCAGTTTCGAGACTAAAAAATAATGCGGTCTACATCACTGAACATACCTTTTCTTCATTCTTAGCTTCTTGCGTTGAATCAGATGACTTATCATCGATCTACAATACAACAATTAATACCCTTTATTCGTTATCTTCATTCGTCTATTAAGCCTAATCGCAAAATCATATTAATCGTTATGCAGGGAACAATTATATAAAGCATGTGATTTTAGTGTTCATAGAGAGCTAGATACGGCTACTTTCTACTCAATATGTACTTTCCCCCATACAGAGTACAATTGTTGCCAGGACATCAACATCCATAGTTGACTCTCTCATATGAGTTCTCCAAGTCTATGTCTATTCTAGACCACTCTCTTCCCCTCACTCTCACCTATCCTCTTTCTCTCTCTCCCCTTGTTTACTCTCTCACAATCCTATACTCTCTCACACCACACACGATCTGCTGGTGAGGCCGCCACTCCAATCGATAATCCCCCTCTTTGCCCACTCTCTCTCTCTCTCTATCTATCCCTGCATCTCTACCCTCCCTCCTCTCTCTAGACAAGCGGCCGCGAAGGAAGGAAAAGAAGTGACGATGCGGGTCCATTAGAAAGCGAAAAGAGAAGAAACTTTGAAGGAGCAAATGAAGAAGCAATAGTAATGAAGAATGATAACGATATCATATGAACAGAGACAGTATATAGATTGATAGATTCAATACAAATCGCGCCACTCTTACAGGAAATCTTACAGGTACTAAGATAAATCAAGAGGAGCGCCAAACAGATCAAGAATGACAAAATGAACGAAACACTTACGATTTTGATGTCAGGGTCGTCAGGAACAGGTGATTTCTGATCAGAAACTTCGGCTTTTACATCTCCGTTCTCATCGACTGTCTTTGACTTCTTCATCGGAGGCTCTTCTGTGACTCCATTCGATTCTGAATCATGATTCAGCAATTATTAATCGATATGAACAATCGGTTTAAATGTGAGATAGTTCAAAGATCAATCCAAAAGTAGAATACAAACCATCGTTGACACGTTTAACTGGGCCATCTCCATTAATACTGGGCTCGACACTGCTCGATTCCTGTTCAGGCTGCAATGTGATCAATTCAAATCTATCTTGATCAATTACAAAAATGATAAAGAATAAAGTTGAACCTTAGAAGTTCCGTTTTGGTGGTTTCCATTCTCGGCCACAACAGCCACTTCATCGGCTGACATTTCAAATTGCTTCTCCAGGTGTCTGATTCTACTACACTAGAAGTACAACGTTCACACGACGATCAGACACCTACAATCGAAGATATTAAAGATCATTTTTGATTTTGAGCTCGACAACTAGTAAATACAATTCAAAGTATCGATCGGGGTCAAGTGGGGATGATTACCGCCAATTTTCAGAATTTGAACTCTAAACTCGAACAAAATCACTTAATTGATTAGCATTCAATCAAAAATAATTAGCAAAAACCATAAAAAGTAAGTATTTTAAAGAAAAATAGGAGAAAAGGGAGGGAAATTCACAAATTTCATTTATCCGCATGCGGATGTACGCGACATCCGCGCGATGGGCGTGGCTTACGCCGCGGATGTCTACGCAGCCAATATTTGAACAGAGAAAGAGAGAGTAATGCTTGCGGCGGCGCTGATACTCAGGCGAGAGAGAGAGGACCAACTAGCCGCGTGTGACGTCACAAGCGGCCACCAAAGGGCGGGGCTTAGGACCACAATCGTCCGTACGTAAAAAGTTCGGTATAAAGTGTCCAAGGTGGAAGAAAGTGAGGGTTGTTGGGGTGGTGAGTATACTGTAACTATTTAGAGATACATTCGATCTATTCAGTCAAATATGAAAACCAACTTTTTACATCGAATTTTGATATAATCGCAGCCAAAAATCGATGAGCGATCAAAGTACACGTTTTGCATAAATATCAAGAATGTAAATTTGTGAAGGCTTTGTGTGTCATAGATTAGATTACGGTAGATCACACTTTATAAATAGATCTCTTTCTAAAGATTGCATGTCTCTTGGATCAAACATCCACTTAAATGTATGTGATAGGGGTATTTCTACTCCTTTTATTTTTATCTAGCTCTGCAAGTGAAGGAGTACAATAGATGAAGTTTCAGTTTATTTCAGTAGTATACGGTATAGACAACAAGGAGAACTTGAATAAGTGAGAAAATAACAATATGTACAAATTGCGAATATCCTTTTAGGGGATAGTAGAGAGAAACTAATTGAGACAACAAAAAAATAAAGAAAAAGATCAGAGATCACAGATACAGCAACCAGTCTATTACGATACAATAAGAGACCATAAAATTACATAGAAACACTTTCTCTCGGAGTTCCAGGATTACTCTCATCTACTTCTTCACTATACTTGATTAGTAATCGATGAGCTTCTCTAAGAGAATCTCGTAGATCATCAATTTCTCGAGCAATCTCATCTTTAGCTGCATTGATTGATTCCATCGTCTGTTTCCTTTGGGACACGACTGAAAAAAAAAACAATGAGATCACGATAGCAAGGATACATCAATTTACGATCTTTCACGTGTCGTTTAGTATCACATTTCTTAACTCCCGAGGTATCATTCACTATTTTGTACAGTTGCTGAGTAGGCTCTTGGAACACCTAAATTGTGGTGTTAACAGTACAGCTAAATGAAAATCTACATACGATCTCATCGTAGTATTCAGCAACAATTTGTTTGTCACCATTAGGCATTGTCACAATGGGTTGAAAGAGTCGTATATAGTGGAATATAGTTATCTGTAAATTAACTCGATTAGATAGAAACAAAGTAGAACAATCAATACTAACCGGCTTCTCATTGATGTCAGTGAAGTAGATTCTCATCTGCACTTCGAACTCTCCCCAACCAGTTTCAGTCACTTGGAAAGGAGGCGTTTCTACTACTGCAAAACAATCCTTTGTACTAATTGCATCTCCATATAGATTGACAAACCTCTGGTTGGAACAGCATAACTGTCATGCAACTTGAATTGAACCTTACGAATGTACAAACTCTCATCCTCGTAATGATAAGGCTTGACGAAAACAGTCCATTCGTGAGTATGACTGTCAGATTCTCGCTTGAACCCGAATGGCTTCGCTGTGTTTCCATAAACGATTGGTTTGGTAACCTTCTTTCCTTTGACGCGGTCTGCAGAGACCTCTGACATCCTGATAACAAACAGTACAGATGCGCTACTACCGAAATATGAAATTGAAATGAAGATATGAATTGTTTGAACGTATTAAACATTAAAATGAAATAAAAATATAAAAATTAAAAGGAATAAATTAATACGTTTTATTCAAAATGTTTACACGTCGCGGTCACGTTGCGCCTGTAAAAATGTGTCAAACTTACGATTCCAACCTACTTTTCTATCCAAAATTGAACATTTTTCTGAAGTTCCTGCTATGATACTTTGTCGATTTACTCATCTCTACCTACAGTGAGTTCTTAGATCTTAATTTGAACCCAATTGATTAGTTTTGATTATTATTTTAATGCATTATTGTTGAATCAATGTTCTCATTATCGTTAACTTTGTTATCGATTGTAGTAGTGTACTCGTGTGAGTTCTACAGGTGCGTAAAACCCTCGCGGGGTTGTACTTTTCCACCGTACTAGAAACATGCGAGTGTGCGCACTTTGAGTGTCGTAAGTACAGTATCCCAATGGAAGGGCAACTTTTTAATGCGGTTCAAAACAAATCTCCATATTCATTTTCGGATAGTATATGATTTTGTGGGATGGACGCACGCGTCCATATGACGCGGCGCGGGCGCCCAACGCATTGGATCGATCTCTCTACTCTCACTACCGTAAGCCGAATCGACTGGCCTGGTGTGTAAGCGTGGGGAGAGAAGAAAGAGAAGAGAGAAGGGGGAAGAAGAAGGGGAAGGGTACGCGGCCTTTCCACTCTTTCCTTCCCTTGCGTTACTATTTCTCCTCTATTTTCTTCATTTTTATTCGTATTAATTCAATTCTTTTTGTAGAAATCAACTGAAAGAGGTGTCATTACCCCTGGACGGGGTTTGAGCCGGGAATGAAACCAAAAATGGCTCGAAAACCTCGTCCAACCGATGGAGTGAGCTCTCCTCCTCTTTCACCTACTTCGTCTAGAATATATAAGAAAAGGAGGATTGGTTAGTATATTATACTTTATTTCATTTCATTATTATGTTAGCTAGTCTTCGAAATCGATTCTCAATCGTATACAATCCATTTTTGCTTGATAACCACCTTAGCAAGATATAATTTCTCCCTTGAATACACATGATTTGCTAGTCGTTCCATTGATATGACTCGTCAATACTATTATTTCATTTAAATATGCATGTTTTATTTAATATATTAATAGTATATTTGTTGTAGATTCTAAATCTCCAACTCGTAAGTATTCAACATCAACGAGTGAGAATAGTAAAGGTGATATTCCTCTTATTCCATCATCATCTCATTCTCCATCTCCTACTATACAATTGGATCCATTACCTCCTATTATCATTGATGAACCTTCTACTTCATCTTCATCTAATTCTATTCCTATTCCACCTCCTGAGAAGAAAAGTGAGAGAGGATCAATCAAGCCACCCAAGGAGTTCCCAGTAAGTAGAAGCCTTATAATCTTCTATTTTCGCCAATCGCGAACTGACTTTATTCACTGATATGTTTCCTGACCATGAGGACTAAACACAGATGCAATAGATATAAGTGGTCTTTAATATTTCATAATTGATTACGATTTGTTTCAATTAATCAATAATATTGATTAAATGTAGGTATTCAATTATCTGGAAGCGTGTCCTACTTTATGTGGTCTCCTCGGTGAGGATCGAGTCAATCCACGTGCAGTTATGAGAGATATTTATGTATGTATAAGTATATTAATTCAATCAGTACTTTCTTATCTTCATTTTTATCAATCAATCAATAATCTTTTATTTTCAGAAACTTCAATTAGATCTCGAGAAGATGTTGTGTCATTGTATGGACTTCCTCAAGTGAGCACTATTTAAATCTTTATCACTTTCATCTCTCTAATCATATCAGTCTATCAATCGATATATTACTCAATGTATTCTGTAATCAATCGATATATTAGTCAATGTATTCTGTAATCAATCGATATATTAGTCAATGTATTCTGTAATCAATCGATATATTAGTCAATTGCATCTGTAATCAATCGATAATCTTCTTTCAGACACTCATCGGGTTGTCTGATCTTCCTGGATAAGGGAGAATTTCCTACAGTGAATCTGAAACATCGTCCAATGCCTACATATACATTGAGATCTGTACCGACTGCCCCAGTACATAAACATATATCTACTCTATCTCCTACTCTTTTCGATCATGCTGCGTACGTTTTTATTCCTATTCATACATTTTCGAGCACCCATATTGTCGGTGAGCACTTTTTGTCGATGCGGTCAGTTTTGAGACTCGAAACCAATCTAGGAATATGCGGGAGATCGAGATTAGTAAGAATCACCACAGATCGGGTCAGTTTCGAGTACTTGAGATGTAGATCGGGTCAGTTTTGTTCTAATTTCGGGTCAGGTTATAATTCGCAAAAACAACAGATTGTGGGTGCGGCGAAAATGTATGTTCCGATTATATTGTTCCATTTCTATTTATATTCTACAGTAACTCCAATTTCTTATTGTATGGCCGGAGAAAAAGACAGAGGAATAATCAATGTAGAATAGATCAGATCGATATTGATTAATTCCAAATTTACCACAGTTTTGAGCTTCGAGATATTATATGTCTGATAATGACATAAACAATGTTGCTAAGGAAAATGATAATAATATAATTGATTATTCTTTTAGATCTCCATCATCGGCTGAATTCTCATATCCAAGTGTTGTTCCAACTCTTCATTATAATGAGGATATGGATGCTCCCAAACTCTCCAAACGATTAGTTGCATACTGTATCATGGATATGCTTCAAGTCAAACCTGATGCTGATTTTATTGATGAATTCGATGAAATGTACGGTATTTTTCATTTATCGATCGATTGCTCCAAATCGTTACCGTAATCTATCGATCGATTTATTTTTCAGTCAACGGAATAAAATCAGTGAAACATCTGAGCTACCATCGTTAGAAGAAAAAGAAGAAGTGGAAGAAAATGGAGTTGAAGACAAATATAATATAATATGCGAAGGATGCAATGTATTCCCTAAACCTCATGTACCTCATAATATACGAAAAGGTTTTATTTATATTATTTTATTTGACAAATAGTAGCCTATAGATGGAATAAGTATTTATATAATATCAATGCTAAAATAATAATATAATATAATATAATATGTAAATTGAGGTGGAATCGATATGCGAGTTGTTCGGAGCAATTTCGATATCTACGGGGATGACTACATGGATACATTGATATATCGAAATCTTGATCTTATTTGGTTTCATATTCACAAGAAGGATATATTGATGAAAAGGATATTCAGGTTGGTTATTCCTTCATTTGTTTTATTAAGACTACTGTAGCCTCCTCTTATTGATTGATTCCATTACAGTGATCGATGGGCGATGCCGTATCTGAGAGACTATTGGATGGCGAAAACGTATCGTGAGGTGAGGGATTTTTATTATTCTAGATGCTTTGAATTTCTAAATAATAATAATAATAATAATAAATATGTTCGATTTAGAAATACCATGAAGAAGTAGAAGAAAGAAAGATTCTGGATAGAGAATTCATAATCGGAGCTCCGAAGACTGAAGAGGAATTGAAGAAGTTCTTTGTGAAGGAGTGCATGAAGCATCATCTATCTGAATTTGAACGAATTCAAATACAGATTGAGAAGACTCGTGAGTACTTATGGTATACTGTAGTGAATGCCTTCCAATCAATAATATTTGTCCAATCATGAAGTGATTTTATTTCAGTGAGAGGTGAATCGTGGACGGGAATATCGGAATTGGATGATGAAGAAGAAGTTGAAGAAGAGAATAGAGTATTAGGAGTGAAGAAGGAAGAGAATGAAGATGATGAAATGATTGGAATAAAGAAAGAAGATCAATCGATATTCAAACATCCAAATGGAATCAAATTGAATGGATCACGAAAGAATTCAATTCATGACAAGAAATACTCTCCCATGAAGAAAGGATCAAAGATGATCAAGACTGAATCCATCTATTCTCCTTTCACTTCCCCCAAATCTCCACGGTTTAAAAAGGTACGCTAGATTTTTCTATACATTAATTGTAATTGAGTATACGGTAGATGTGAGCACGGTTCGTTCTTAGATGAAGTTATTGTTTTGGTTGTGATTACTGTAGATAATGAATAACGTCTAACCTAACAAAACATCAATAATATTGATTAATTTGAGTCACCGTTGAAGTATCGTCTGAAGAAGAGTATAGGACGAAATCGTCGTGTTGATGAAGAGATTACGAATGATTTTGATGAATCATATGAAGATTGTAATGGAAGTATACATGAAGATATCATAACATCTAAAGATATCCTATCTCAACCAATCGATAATGATATCTTCACTACCAATGATGGAGATAATAGTGAGAAGGAGGAACAACAGGAGGTTTGATATTATATTGATCTATGAATTATTGATTGATTGATGTACTTGTAGATCGATGATGATATGGATACACGTATTCCGAGTCAGATCTCAGTCTATCCATATGCTCCTCTCTTCTGTTCATCCATACTTCCCCATCCATCTCATGATATATTCCATAGACATGGACCATATCGAGTGGTTCAACCTCTATCATCTATGAAAGAAGAGAAAGATGAAGAAGAAGAAGGAGAAGAGAAGATATTGATGATTAAGAAGAAGAGAAATAGCAATAATAGAAGGAGTTCAATCTCTTCTCCTTCTCATTCCCCTATCAAGACTCATCTATCAACTAAACAATCTAAGACTTCACCAATGAATATCTCATCACACACTTCTTCGTATCATTCAATCAATAATTCCATTCTATCACCATCTACTTCATCATATAGTCATAATCCTCTATCATCTACAATATCCTGTCAATCAGGTCAATCTACTGTATCCAAGCACTCAGATGATCTATCTATGGATGATAATGGAGAATATTGTCGTCTATTTGATCCATGTCCATGGTCAATGAGAGGAATTGGAGTAGATGAGAGTGATGTTGATGATGTATATGATGATGATGAAGAGGAAGGGGAAGGAGGATTGAGGACAAGGTAGTTATATTTATCAGACTTATTTTTATTTTACTATGTTCAAAAGTTGAGAAAAGAAAAGAAAAGAATAGAAAACTCATCTTGTTTTAAACACTCTTGCCTCTTTTCCTTTTCTTTTCGTGACTTCTTTATGCCTGCTTTTGTAGTTCTTTTGTTATACTTTTCCCCTTATCGTATTTTTAAGGAAGGATACTGTACCTATTCGATGTAAGGAGGAGAGAATGAGGAGGGTGAAGAAGGAGAATATACCTTTTGTGATGGAGATAGAAGAAGAAGATGATCTGTATGGAGTGGTATTAGAAGTGGATAGAATAGAGAAGATCGATGAAGCTGAAGATCTGAGAGGAGTTATATTGAATAGAAGAAGAGATAGTATAGATCATGATAGAGATGAGAAGAGAAGAAAGGAAATTGAAGAGAAGAGAAGGAAGATGGAAGAAGATGGAATTAAGAGAAATAGGAAGATTATGAAGAAAATTAGAAGATATGATGAAGTCGGTGGTGGAGATGTTGATATTATGCCATTGGATCATCCTTTGGTTGGTATTTATTTATTTATTTAATTTTTTTCTTAAATATTTCTTGTCTTTATTGGAATTGATCATCAAACTAATCGATAATATGTTCAGAAAGAACGAGAACGTGAAGTGGTGATGTACGGTATGATGGAGACTATAGCGGCCGATGCACAAATGGATGAAATATTCGAGACTATATTTGATGAAGATCTGGGACATATTCAGCATAATATAGGTTCAGATTTATTCATACATTCATAGTTTCTTTGTGATTACGATAAATTTATCGCTTTTTACCGTTTCACATTCGCTGTTGCTCGATTTTTTGAGCAAAAAGAAACTAGCTGTGGAAATATCATATGATTACTGTAACTGTGGAGTATGGTATTGGATTATAATTAATCTATATTCAGCTCGTCAATATCTTCGAAGGTCATCCTCAAAGGTAACACCAAAGAGGCCAATGAATAAGAAGAAATCAAAGAGAAGAAAGACTAAATCAATCGATAGTATACCTAAGGATGATAATGATGAAGATGTTGGTTTATTATTGATTGAATGAGCTGATGATCCATTATTGATTTTCTTCATGGTTACAGTAACCAGTTTTCGTTGCAGAGTACGATATTGACAGAGTTGGCTTACACGGAAGATGAGATGGCATCGGCGGCACAAGATCTACAAGATATGCAAGATGTACGATAATCAATAATCGATTAAATAGAGAAATAATCAATATTAATTTAATTATTTACAGAACTTCCTGAGTGTCATCGCAGGTGTACAATCTCATTATGATATGCTTGATGAATTGGAGAGAGCTGAAGAAGATGTGAGTATTGATTGATTGATATGGGACTATTATCGTACTATCGAGATGTTGATTTATACCGTAGTCTGACTGCTTCAATAGTATTGATTTAATATTTTGATCAATCAATGAATAATGTATATAATGACCGTATGCTTTCAGTTGTATTCGATGTATGATCAATTCTACAGTGCAGAGACAGGAAGAGAACCAGATGAAGAGGAATTGACAATGTTGGCTGATTCACTTGAAGAATTCAAGATTATACAATCAAAGACTTACTCTCTTAAGTTATGGAAACAACCAAGGTATTAATCAATAATAAAAAAAATCATTAAAATGCTATCTTGATTTATTTAAACTTTAATTATGAGACGGAAAAGAAGAATTTAAAAAGAAATGAATTAGAAGACGAAATATTTGGGGAGATTGTGCGAAACACCCATATCATTCTTATTATTCAACAAATATTTATTAGTAGTTTATATAGTTAAATTGAATTGAATCTGAGTGATACCCTAGTCATAGCTGGGTCAGCTCCTTGGAAGGCAATGATCGGTGCACAGGTAGCTTAATGGTAGAGCAATGCCCCGGATAGGCAGAGGTCGTGGGTTCGACTCCCTCCTTGTGCCAATCATTTGCCAACCTGTATCAAATAGTTAAATTGATTGAAAATTTCATTCACATAATAAACTAATCAGATTCTCTTCATGTATTTTATCATAAATTGATGATATTGATTAATGTTTGAATATAATATTCAGAATATGTGAGACTCATCCCACATGGTTGACTGCACGATATAAGGAAGGAGCTATGAGGAAACATGATCATGATACATTCAAGAGTTGGAGTGATCATGAAGAAATTGGAGAGATTCATCGATTGACTGAGGTAATACTTTGATCTTTGATCTCTGTCATTCATAACTGGTTAGATCATATTTGTGACCTCTTATTTCAAGAATGATCGATGACTAAATTGATCTTTGATCTCTTTTCAGAAGTGTGCCAAGATGACTCTGGGTATGTCATTGGAGACAGCAGATGAAGAAGAAGAGGAGAAGGATGATGAGACTGATTATATCAAAGAATATGAAGAAGAAAGAAGACAAAGAATAGTACAGGAATGGAAGAGATATCCACCAAAGAGTCTTCCATTGTCTATGAGAGCTAAACAGACTGCTGCCTATAAGGATGATAAGGAAAGATCAAAGATCAGATTAGAAGAAGAAAAAGAGAAGAAGAAGAAGGATGGAGAAGAGACGATAAAGAAAGAAAAGAGAAAGAAGAGATTGATTGAAATGAAGAATGAAGCTGATGAGAAATATGATAGAATGAGAGATCCAATCAAGAGAGAGAAAGTACTATCGAAGTATTCACTTGGAACGTATTGGAGACATGTTATGGATATGACTGATGAACAAAAAGAAGAAGATGAAGAAATGAAAAGAATGAATAGAGAAGATCTAGAGAAGAGATTGAATCGATTGATGTTGAAAGAATATCCAGAGAAGAATGAAGATGATGATGATGAAGTAGATGAGAAGAAGAAGATAAGAGTAAAGAAAGAAGAAGTAGATGATAATGATGATGATGATACTAATGGAAGAATAATTGAAGAGATTCCATTTGGTCTTGAAGAAGAGAATGATGAGGATGAAGATGGAGAAGAACCAGAGCCACAACCAATTCCTCCTGTCCGTATCCGTCGTTCATCCTTACGTCGTCATGATTCTCATGGATTGAATCGAGTACCAAAGACGTCATCATCCCATAGACCTCCTCCTCTATCCATCATCCCCTCTCCTACTCAATCAGCCTCTCCTATTGTATTATCACCACGAAGAAGAAGAACAAGGAAGGAAATCACTTATCGATTTGGTGATGATGATGAATAGATTATCGATCTACTCATTTATTGATTGTATTCTCATAAGTTTGCATCTCCAACCAAAGTGACATACCTAGTGATATATATCATCCATGCCATTGACAGTACATCATCTTTTTTGTATTTATTACTTTTCTTTGTTTGTTTAATCCATTTCCTGTTTATTCGATTGAATGTTTCAGAGATTATCATATAGTTTGTGTATTTTATCCATTGTATCAGTCCATTTGTACTTCATTCATCTTCATCCATTCTATTCACTGTATTGTCTTTGTTCCTTCTCCTCGTCACCCCTCGTATCCTTCGTTCTCCTTCTCCATTCTTCACTAGGCAACAGTAGTCTCTTCTCTTCCACTCTCCATCATTGGTATCTTCTGTTTCGTCTCCATTCCACACTTAATCCACGTATCCCCGTCCCTCTCCCTCTTCTACTGGTTATACTTCTCCCTCTCCTTCTCCCTCTGTACCTCTTTCATGCCACACCTTGTCTCATCTGACTCATCCATGTCTTTCAGTCTCTTCATACTCTTCTTATCTCTCTATCTATCTCCATATGAGTCCTTATCATTCTACATATTGATTGTGAGTGTGATATAATCTCGATGCCATTCTATTCTATCATTACATATGTCCTCTATCTGTCAATCTATTCATTCATCTATCTCTGCTCCTATCATCATCTTCAATACAGTTTAATACTTTGTGCAATTTCACTCATATTTCACTCTTCATCATGCTCCATTCATTCATTTTTCCTCTAATCAATTCCCCTCTCCCATTCATCTCTTTCATATACCTCATCAACTCTTAGCCTGTCCCCTTCCAACAGGTACTGTATACATCAATACATCTACCGTATACCGTATACGCACAATCAATCGATACTCTATCTTGACTATGCTCAGTTGTTTCTCTCTATCTCCTTCCTTCATCTTCATCTTTAGTAGTACACTCATACTCATCTAATCTTCACAAGTATCCTAATTCACTCTTTCATTTCATCTTCTTCTCTAACCATTCATTCTATTCACCCACTCTATCTCTTTCTCTATCGAGGTTCATCCCCCGTAATATTGATTGATTCCCCCTTCCCCGTCTTGTCTTTATTGATTGTGTTCATGATCACTTACCATGTAGTACAACGAGCTCTATCATCTATTCATATAAATGAATCTATTTATATTATATTTACTTTTTAATAATACAAATATAATATAAAAAGAGATCATTTATAATTCCATCGTGATTGTTCCCTTTGTCTTCTTTCACACTAATTTATTCCCGTGTATGATCCCCCATCAGTTTGTTTCATTTCCTTCTATCATCATAGTCGTCTCTGTATATATCAGATTGCTACACATAATAAATCTTTATTTTTCAATCGATTGGTTTTTGTGTCTTGACTCGACTCTGCTGGGTACGATATCCACCATGGAATACTGTATTTGTCGATAATGAAGGGAGAATGTATTGATTACTTGTTGTAGAGATAGATTGACGAATGAGGAGGAGTCTTGTCGTGCTGTTCCTGTTTGCGCACGTATACTGTAATTTTAGATTTGATTATTGATTGATTTTGATTTATTATAATTTCTCTGTCTGAAGTACCGTAGTATAGGGCTTGTTTGGGATGTAAATATAATAGAATGAAGATGCCAATAGGCTTGTAAACAATGATGATACTTGTCAATAAACGATAATATACGATATCATAATCAATCAATAATGCCTGTTTATTACAGTATGTGTATGTGGTGAAGATGTGATAGGAGAGGGATCAGATGATAATTTTGAACCTCCTCCACTTGCCAATTCAACTATTGATGAAGCGAAGAAGAAGGCCATTACACTTCCAACTACCAATGTAAAAGAGGTAAGGTATTGAATATTGATTGATTATCATGAAAGAATTACTACTGTAGGAATTTGGCTAGATTAGTTTGAACTCTAGCGTTTATTTTGTATTTTTTCTTCAAACATATATTCATAAGCACATTACTGGAATAGGGGAGATGGATTACAGTCGCGATTTCGGTTTTTGGCTCGATGGAATTTGATAATCTATTGTTTTTGAATTGCAGTCCTCCGTCGTGGAGAAGAAGAAAGAAACAGAAGTGAAATCTCCCTCTCCTGATAAGGTTATTTCTTATTCTTTACTCCATACATGGGCGGGGTACCTGGAGCTCGATTCTACAGGGGGCATCCGAATGAAAAATGGTTAATTTTACAGGGGGCCTTCACTTTTTTTTCAAAAATTTCACCGAAACGTCATTTTTTACACGGGACATTCCACAAATTTTCGAAAAGTTCTAATTTTTCAGGGGCACCCTATGTTGGCGCCCATGTATGCTTTACTCTATTATATTACCTAATTGTTAAATTAATTATCTCTCGTTAACCAATATTTCAGCTGACCTTTACTACTAATAATAATACTATAATTTATGCGATTATATTGTAAAAACTGATGTAATGAATATTTAAACATGACGAATTGCATAAAATATAGAAGTAACAGAATATTTTATTATTTTTAGATTGATAGTAAAGACGAGACGAAGAAGAAAGAAGAAGTTCCTGATGTATCTCCCAAAATAAAAGGAATCCATAATAAGGCTAATGAAGTGAAGAAGAAAGAAGAATCAATCAATACTACGATCGAACAAGGAGAAACTACTGTAGAAGCAACTACCACTGTTGAAGTAAAGGTACGGTAGTATGTTATTTATTGGGTGTATCCATTAGTTTTAAAAAAATGGCAAATATATAATTGAACAATAATTCGAGTTATGGAGATCCTTGGTCTTGGTGAGAAAGACTAATGTGTTCAATTGCAGAAGGTTGAAGAGAAGAAAGAAAAGAATGAATTAGAAGAAGATGATGAAGAAGAAGGAAAGAGTGATGAAGAAAGAGAAGAAGAAGAGAAGAAAGTAGAAATAGTTGAAGAGAATGTTGTTGATATTAAAGAGAATGAGAAGAAAGATGGTGGAGATGGAGATGAAGAAGGGAAGAAGGAAGCGAATAAGGAGATAAAAGAAGATGAGAACAAGGAGAACATCACATTTAAGGTATTTTATATTCATTTGCATCATTACCTTGTTTTTGTCTGTATTTATTGATTGATTATACCAACTGTTGTTACGTGGTGTGCAAAAGTCCCGGAAAAATAGGCGAGAGAGCGTGTATATAATGAGGAGTGTTTTGCTTGCCTATTTCCGAATAGTTAAATATTTCCAATAATATAATAATGATTTCCATTTCAGAATGAACTAAAACCTGAACAATATTCATCCGATTCTCATTTCTTTTCGTATTTTCTCTTCTTCCTCATTATCTCAGCATCTGCCTATCTTGGATACCACAACAAGCGAAAGATCATGGGTAATTTTATTATTCATTTAAAAATTATGAATAAATATATAATTTATCGACGCCATGAAAATCTTACAAGGCGAAACGGTACTAATAATAATATGGTTGAACTGTAACCATCCACGTATCTTTGGCCAATTGGATTTTTGTAGATATAATAATTTATTTACCTTCAATAGGCAAATGTGTGATAAACAATGAATTAATGAATGTAGACGTTCGATCAATAATGTCTTTGTCTGTTTCAGCATTGGTGCTAGAAGGAAGAAGTTCTCATAGCGGTAGAGGAGTACGGTATCATCGATTAGCTGCAAATGATGAAAACTTTGAGCGAAATGTCATTTATTGATTGATTCATTGATTGTTAGTGTAATCTAGTCGTTGTTGTGTACCATGTTTCCGGTTTCATTTCTTTTTTCTTTTATTATTATTATTTTTTTTAATATTTAATAATGACGGGTTAATCTTTATTCTTCCTTTATCCCTTATTTCTTTCTACTCTTCCCCTCTTCCTCTCCATTGACTGTATCACAAAATGTCTTCGTGCCTTTTACTATCATTCATTACCCTACTACGGATATACAGTATATAGTATCGATTGATTCATTGATGAACTACCGTATCCTCATTTCTCTTGTTGAATCATTCTTGCTCCAAGCACACAAATCAATCAGGATTGATAGATTGGCTTCGTATTTATCGATTATCGATTGATTCCGTAATATGACCAATGATGTGCTCAGATAATAAAGATATGTGTATGCATACAGTATGGACCTAAAGTCATCCAACACTTTTTTTCCATTTTTGTATATCTTTTGATCCATGAAAGCAATCAAGCTGATCTTTTGAGTCAATGCACAGAATTTATCAAGGAATATAACCATGACGTATTAGTTTAGCTAAATAAGTTCACTTCTTCGTAGTGATGACGCAATCGAAGTACACTTTTTGAAAATTCATAGTTCTTTCGTGAAAATTCCTGGTCTTCTGAAACATCGAGATTGTGGAGACATCAACTAGGACTGCACACGCAAAAAATCGGAATGGCTCTGACTCCGATTTCACGCTGTAGCGGAGTTGCACATTTTGAGCCCCAAAACTGAAAACTCAGTTTATGGATGGACTAACAACCCGTTCTAAGGACTGATTTTGAGACTCTACCATTCAGAGGCCAGGTCTTCTAAAATTATGGAATTTTTCAGACAATGGGCGAAATTAACGGGTTTAGACAGTATTTCTTAGTTGTTGAATTTCACTTGTTTTTTTTCTGATAAAAGAATATAAATCTCGCATTTAAAAACTTGAAATGTCGATTTTCGCCTAGTGTAAAATCGTAGACAACGATTTATGATGACGATAACAGGGATGGGCGAAAAAAGATTTTTCGTGTTCGTTTTTTTCGTTTTTTTCGACCCCCAGACGAAAAATTGTTCGATCGAAAAATTTTTCGTCTTTCTCGGAAATTTTTCGAGTTTTACACTAGATATTCTGGGAGTTCAAAACCAACGAAGTATAGGGAAAACGGGGATGTTCAACTACAAAAAAGGTATTTTCGAAAGAAATTTAATACTTTTTTCATACTGTATGTTTTCCACTCGAGAAATGGTCGAGTTCTTCTGTATTTTCACTTTTTCTTTTTCTGTTTTTCCATATAATTTCAAGCCAAATACACGAACATTTAGCAGGGAAAATTCATGTGAAAAAAATTCCCTAACTGGAAGTATGGAAGTGGGAAATTTTTTCTCTACTGCGGAAACCATCCTGACCGACAATCGTAGTCGCCTCTCTCATTCCTCTTTCGAATTTCTGATTTTTCTCAATGTCAATATTATAGAATTAAAACTGTCCGAACAATACAAATTCCGCTCTTTGCCGCGCAATACTCAGACTCCGCCCACTTCTTCGCGCGACATACATTTTTCTCTTATTTTATCGAATTTTATGGCGTTTCCTCATCATTTCACAGGACTTTCAAAAAAAAATAAAATTATATGCATTGAAAAAAACAAAAACCTTCCGAAAATTTGGAGTGCGTTTTTCTCAACGGTGGAGAAGTTTACTCAATTCGGCATTTGGCGCGGTGTGTGCAAAACTTTTGTAATTCTATAATATTCCTCTCATGAGTTTCGTTTGAGGTGAAGTTGTGTCGAATTTACTTTTGTTATTGTTTCTTCCTCTTCTATATTTTGCCTAAATAAGTTTTCTGGAAGCATCCAATAGAGAATGACTTTCGAGCTCAACAATTTCAACATTATAGATTACTTTAACAGTGAAATTGGATTTTTTTTCGTTTTTTTTCGAATTTTTCGAATTTTTTTCGAGGTTTTCAAACGAAAATTTTTCGTTTTCGAATTTTTTTCGTCCGATCATGTTCGCCCATCCCTGGACGATAAACAACTAAGAAAGTAGTTTAACGCATGCACAATTGAATGATCAGTTAGGACAATTTGCCTCTATGTCTGCAGAAATGACTAAGTATAGTATTTATTACAAGATAGGAAGTGGTTCCGTTTCATTGCTAGATCAGTGATAGAGTGGCCAGACGATCAGATGAGATCGATGGGTAGAGACGCAGAGAGTCATCGCGCGCCGATAAGTAGCTCCGCCCATTTCCGATTAGACATATGTATATAGTGATTCTGACTCCGCCCATTTAACTTCGCGGGCTTGGACACCGCTATCAACCCACACTCCCGAAAATCTTTATTCATTCTAGAAAACAGTCTGCGAGTGAAGTCTTCGACGATATATTAGCCGCACTCAAACATGGCCCAGCCACCTTCAGACGATCGTCGAGCAGACTTGCGATCTCATGACGAAGATCAAAGCACAAGATTGTCGAATAGTAATAGGCTTCTCTCCAGTAGACGTCGAAAGTGGACGATGTTACCTCTAGAAACCGTTGGAGTAGATCATCAACGACGATGATGACGATCATCGATGATATTGATCTGCCACGTAGAAGAAACCATGAATCGGCCTGTAGAAGGAGAGTATATAATAGATTCAAAGACTTTACAATTGACAGCAAAGTATAACTTACGTAGATATTATTGGCCATCATATCCTGAGTCCATGACTGGTTTAACACGGTAGAACAATAGCTTGATCAGTCTTCATAGACATCAAAGAACGTAGGATATGAAAAGGACTTGAACAATTTATAGGAAAGAAGAACTATCAAAGTACAAAGATCAAAGATCAAAGATCGAAAAGAGAGAGAACAGAAGAGAAGAGAAAGATATAGATCACAAAGCATGAGAGATGCACGGTATGGTGGTATGAGGGCTAATACACGATACTCATTTAAAAATGTGAAATGTTACACTAATTTGCCCACGAAGCCATACCCAGCCGTACATGGAGTAAATCCGGTGAGCCATATAAAATGCTCGGTACCGGGAGTACCCCATTAGCGGACATTCCGGGCAATGGAACCGAAAGATAGAGGACAAGAACCGCGATAAGATACGATGGTATGATCGAGTATACCCCTACGCATATATATAAAGTCACACAGCGCTCACATTTTGTCTATAGACACTCATACTCAGTATAGATACTCATACACGAAAGGTTTGTTGTTAACTAGGAATGACCGACTAACAAACTAATATCAGAAAGATCTAAACGACAATTGTGGGTTGGGATACGGTACCTCACTGAAGACGTATCCGTGTTTAGATGAACGAGATGAGTTCTCCGAACGTTGTGAGACGACGGTCATCAGAGTTGTAGTTGAGCCGAAGAGAGGAGGTGGAGTCGGGCAGATGGAATGAGATGATAAATGAGGATGGTAGGAATGATGTTGTCTCGTATATGGATTGCCAAGGAGATCGCTCACGCGCTGAATGTTGACGTTCTAGAAGGAATGATCTGCCCTGTTCCTATAGTAAAATATTTATTCATGGTAAGACAGAAAAAAAGTATACAGACACAGTAAAGTATACAAGTGGATCTATAATATACAGTCCCGCACGATCGCCCTCCCTAAAGGCGGGCTGCCGCGACTTGATTCATGTCGCCTCATGTCGCATCCGGTGATAAGACATTTCGGAAAAAAAATTTGGGAAAATACCACTTGGGAGACGAATATTCGGAAAAGGACATTTCGGAAAATCCAACTGGGAGAAGGACATCTCGGAAAGTTTCATCTCGGAAAAGGACATTTCGGAAAGTTTTTTTCGGAGAACGACATTTCGGAATAGGACATTTCGGAAAGTTCGTTTTCGGAGAAGGACATTTCGGAATAGAACATTTCGGAAAGTTTTTTCGGAGAAGGACATTTCGGAATAGGACATTTCGGAAAGTTTTTTTCGGAGAAGGACATTTCGGAATAGGACATTTCGGAAAGTTTTTTTTCGGAAAAGGACATTTCGGAATAGGACATTTCGGAAAGTTTTTTTCGGAATAGGACATTTCGGAAAGTTTTTTTCGGAATAGGACATTTCGGAATAGGACATCTCGGAAAGTTTTTTTTCGGAAAAGGACATTTCGGAATAGGACATTTCGGAAAGTTTTTTTCGGAGATTCAATTCCGCAAAAGGATATTTCGGAGAATTTTTTTCTGGAGCAAAACAAGATGCTTGTCGAGATTATAGAAGTATAATAGACAAATAGGCACGTGAATACTTACAGGTGATTCAATCACAAGAATTCCTCAGTTGCCGTATTAGATACACGAATCTCCGATCAAACTGACTTTCTTTTTATAATGTCCAGTCAATCAATATTACAGTATCATCGAATACCGTATATCGTTATAGTAACTCTCAATTGTCTCAAACTAATTTCATTTCTTTATATATCTATGCATTTTGGAAAATTTGTTTTAAAAGATAAGCACATAAGTCGATCGGTCACTTTTGAAAATCTTAGTTATCAATATGTATGATCCGAGCGCTCTATCGATTGAGCTATTGAAAACTTTCGGCTTCTATATTTTTAAGAAAAATAATCAATAAAAACGATTCACGAAAATACTAATTAAAATATCGACCTGGCAATGATGTAGGCGCATTCTCCTTGAAATTCCGAAGAATTCTTCTGGTGACGATTTGATACCAAAACTACATCCTGAAGAGCTACAGAGCTCCAAAGTCGGCAATTTTCGGCGTCCAAAAAGTTTGACGACGTCTGCCGACGTTGAAAATGAAGATACGCAAAAAAGCTCGACGGTACCTTGTTAGGGACCATATGGACTACCGAAAAAGGCAATAATATGTGGGGGTCAAAAAATGTGCCAACCAGCCCCCGATTTTATTCGATTCTTCGGTGACACGCGTGATATATCCGAAAGATTCTTCACTGCACTAAAAATAAAATCTTGAAAATAAACATTGCTAGATATGGTATTTGGTTAAACGGGGTGATATGGTATTTGGCGGGTATTATGGGCTATCTATGATATTTAGTCATGAGATACAATCACCTGTAAGTATTACCCTCTATAGGAGCCATGATGTGCACAACACTGAATAGCTATAAACTCGACAAGCATCATGTTTTGCCCTTGGAAAATTTTCCGATGTATCCTTTTCCGGAATTGAATCTCCAAAAAAACTTTCCGAAATGTCCTATTCCGAAATGTCCTTTTCCGAAAAAAAACTTTCCGAGATGTCCTATTCCGAAATGTCCTATTCCGAAAAAAACTTTCCGAAATGTCCTATTCCGAAATGTCCTTCTCCGAAAACGAACTTTCCGAAATGTCCTATTCCGAAATGTCCTTCTCCGAAAAAAACTTTCCGAAATGTCCTATTCCGAAATGTCCTTCTCCGAAAAAAAACTTTCCGAAATGTCCTATTCCGAAATGTCTTTCTCCGAAAAAAACTTTCCGAAATGTCCTATTCCGAAATGTCCTTCTCCGAAAAAAACTTTCCGAAATGTTCCTTTCCGGAATTGAATCTCCGAAAAAAAACTTTCCGAAATGTCCTATTCCGAAATGTCCTTCTCCGAAAAAAACTTTCCGAAATGTCCTTTTCCGAGATTGACATTCCCAAAGAGCATTTTCCCATTTGGCTTTTCCCATTTGGTTTTCTCCCATTTGTCATTTTCCCAAATTTTTTTCCCGAAATGTCTTATCACCGTTGAAACGAATAAAATTGGTTAACTCTGGACAGAGTTATTGAAAGATCATGGCTGATTTTGCTACCGTAATCCCTGCAAATTTGAATTTCCCGCACTTTTCATTGACCCTGCGAAATCGATTTTCTCACGAACAAGTTTTTGGACGCTTTCTGCGGATTTTCTTTTGTATTTTCTCGTGTATTTTGCGAAATAATTACAATACTTCCAAATACAATACTTCCAATACGAGAAAAAACCCTTCTAAAACACATTTGCTAGAAAATCGTTTTCGCAAGGTCAGCACCCCGTCAGGCATGATCCTTCAATAACTCTGTCCAGAGTTAACCAATTTTATTCGTTTCAACGGTGATCTTAATCTTATCTTATGATGCAATGACCACAGCTAATGAAATATTTTAAAAGTATTTTAGAAGGATGTGACATGAGGCGACACGAATCATGTCGCGGCGGCCCGCCTTTAGGGAGGGCGATCGTGCGGGACTGTAATACTACAGTATCCCTGATGCCACTACTGTATCCCTGATGCGACTACAGTATCCCTGATGACATTGCAGTCAAACGGAATAAAGTTAATGGTCTACATATTATACGCGTTGAAAAACTAACCCAAACATTTGCAATTTTAAGAATACGGGCACATATCTTTAAATTATTCAAGCTTAATTAGCCATTCAAATCGTGTTGTTAACAATTGGAATAAACTTAGCAATAGCACTATTATTTGCCCCACAGTTAAATCTTTCGGAAAAAAAGTATTAATTTGTCCGTACTCGATAGATAAGAATTAATTGTTATTTCTTGGCTACCTAAGTTGAGGCATTGTATTATATATAATTCATCAATTGTTCTCTATATCATTCCCAAGTTATTCTTGTAACGAATATATTTATTATTCTGATTTTTTTCTCAAGTAGTGTAACAGACGTCGCCCGTTCCAAGAGATTTATTAAAGTCATTTAATAGGTTTTCATAATTATTAGCCTGATCATCATACTCAGCTTTATCAAATAAATTAATTTCTACCGGTAGGGAATAATACTCTTTATTTTCGCGGATATTTCGACTTTTTTCATACAAAATCTGTGGCAATAAAATTATTAGAGCCATTTAAAGTTTTTATTTTATCTTTTTTTATTTATTTTTTAATTATCAATTTTTTTGAGTGAAGTTATCCCCGCCCGAAACCCGTCTCAACAGTGGTGGTATATCGAGTTCAGTGCGCGCGATGACTCTCTGCGTCTCTACCCATCGATCTCGTCTGATCGTCTGACCGCTCTATCACTGATCTAGCAATGAAAAGGACCCACTTCCTATCTTGTAATAAATACTATACTTAGTCATTTCTGCAGACATAGAGGCAAATTGTCCTAACTGATCATTCAAGCGTGCATGCGTTAAACTACTTTCTTAGTTCTTTATCGTCATCATAAATCGTTGTCCACGATTTTACACTAGGCGAAAATCGACATTTCAATTTTTTAAATGCGAGATTCATATTCTTTTATCAGAAAAAAACAAGTGAAATTCAACAACTAAGAAATACTGTCGAAACCCGCTAATTTCGCCCATTGTTTGAAAAATTCCATAATTTTAGAAGACCTGGCCTCTGAATGGTAGAGTCTCAAAATCAGTCCTTAGAACGGGTTGTTAGTCCATCCATAAACTGAGTTTTCAGTTTTGGGGCTCAAAATGTGCAACTCCGCTACAGCGTGAAATCGGAGTCAGAGCCATTCCGATTTTATGCCTGTGCAATCCTGGTGGATGTCTCCTCTCTCAAGATGTTTCAGAAGAACAGGACGTTCCACTAAAGAACTACGAATTTGCAAAACGCGTACTTTGATTGCATCATCACTACGAAAAAGTGAACTAATTTAGCTAAACTAATGCGTCATGGTTATATAACTTACTAAATTTTGTACATTGACTAAAAAGATCAGCTTGATTGCTTTCCTGGATCAAAAATTATACAAAAAAAGAGTCGGATGACATTTGGCCGATACTGTATAACAAGATCAACAGAGGTAGTAATAATAATTATAATAATAATAATTATGATAACAATAGTGGTAAATACAATAACAGAGAGTCTAATAATGTTCTACTGTACTCTCATCAATCGATTGCATATCTTCATCTACCCGAGAAGATTGGAATTTATGTATTTGTATCTTGGATACACTGAAAATAATTGAGCTGATCTTTGATCTTTGGCGATTACCGTACACTATTCTTGACTAATTTTTTTGCTCAAAAGTAATTTAAAATAAGAGACGAGAGTATGTATAATATAACGAGGAGAGTTTCCTCTCTTTTTCTTTTCAATATTTGAAGAGAGCATAAGAATAAAGAACTCACATAAGTATGATGAGTGATATACAGAGTAGACCGACAATGGACATTGGACAAATACCCGACCATATTGATAGAGTTAGAGGATAAAGATTATTGAGTACGGCTGTTGCCAAGATTCCGGCTACACCCTCTAGTATTGACACCAAAGAAGCGATCTTGCCTGAATCATGGTTACGGTAGTCACTGAAGATGAGTGAAAGATCAAAGATCAATTCTCAAACCTTGCTCATGTTCCTCTACAAGATTTGCAATTTGTGTTCGGAAAGCTGTAGAAACAAATCTTGATCCAATATAAAGAATAGTCAGAACATAGATCAGAGTAGGATTGATAGTAAACGAGAGAACTATCAAGAAGATTCTGTAGAGAATAAAGATCAATTCGTTCAAAGATCAAAGATCATCCTCACATCTTCATCGATAATCCTATTCCTCCTAGTGTGACATCAGAAAGAACTAGCCGAAGGAAGGGATAGAGAAATAAGACCTAGATTATGATTCGTATAGAATACAGTAGAATACGGTAGGATTACGGTAGAACTCACTCCGAGTGTTCCGAAAAGACTTGATAATGAGGAGAATTCACCATAGGCAACGTCATCCCAAGCAAGACGATATCTCATAAAGGAATACTGTATGTCGGTCATTCCTGAATAAGGAAATATTGATTGATTGGAAGAGATAATATTGATTGGAGTGTATTTCGACGTCTGTTACCATTTAGATGTTATAGTATTATAGAAAAGGATTATTCACTGCAAAAGAAAATCAGCATAAATTATTTCACCCCCATTCCCCTATAAAAGCATTCGAATCCTTCTCTCCGGTTCAGTCCAGAGCTCTCCCATTTTGAGGAGAGCTCGGGGAGCATTTCGCCCCGGTGGACATCGTCCTTCTAGTGAGGACGACCGCTCCATTCGATCGAAAAGATCGAAATGGGGCGTGGGGGGTCCAAAGAAGTTCCAATTATTTGAGATTGTAAGGAATAATCCAGACTAGTAAACATAGCAAGATTGATAGTGAATTGGTTAACAGAATTCTATATTTTATCATACCAGAGAAAGCAAATAATTCCAGTCCAAATGCAACAAAACAAGCAACGAGAACTGCATGAAGAGGACGAGAACGAGTGAGAACACGAAGAGGATCAATCAATGAACGACGAAGAAATGATGGTTCTGAATAGATACAGTAGATCAAAAATCAAAGATCAAAGATCAAAGATCAAACCTTGTTGAGAGTCAGGAATCTCTTCGTATGATTCATCTTTAACGACCAAGAGGATATAGATGACTGCTAGTACTTGGAGAACAGTGATTATCGCGAAAACTACCGTATACCCGAATGCCTGATGAAGAATTACGATATCGATCGATAACTGAAGGGAATACAGTACCTCTCTTAATATTCCAGATAGGAATGATCCGATGACTCCTCCCAATCCAATTGCTCCTTCTAATCGAGAAACTCGAGCTGATCTCAATGTTTCTGCCGTTCCCCGAACAGAATAAGCAGCGCTGACTCCTGAATGGAAGAACATGGTTACTGTATGCATAGTCTATACCTTGGTCGTTCATTTTGGATAAGAAAATATCTTTCCATGTAATTTTTCTCGATTTAGAGAAAATAAAATAACTATAAACATCTCATTTTCATTTTCATTTCGTTTAGGATGTTTATCATCGAACATATGATTTGATGAGAGATCATAATTTTATAACTAATTGATAGTGGAGAAGACACAAACATACTAGAGTCTCTTCAATCAATGATCAATGAAACAACAATATGCACATAAAAAGAACATTAACTTACAAAATGAGTGATAACAAAAATACTTATTTCATGAGATCTGCTATTGAATTACTTACTTTTCCGCTTGTAAAGAAAGTAATTCAATTACAAATTTCATTAAATAAGTGATTAATTACATATTTAAGTATAGAAATAGAGACATACCAATAATGCTAGTGTATCCTCCGGCCACACCGAATATGAAGTCAGATATGAGAAGAAGATATGGAGATGAATGTTCAATGATTGACAATATGATATATACAATAGATGAGAGAATTAAAGCTATGAGGGGTATCAATATCGATTGACGAATCTTATTCTTATCGACTACTGCAATCGAGAGAATTTATTGATTGATTATTGATTGGTACAGTATGAAACGAGAAGATAAACTTACAAGCACCAAGAATCAATGAAGATGGTATGGAAGGTAGAGTAAGGGTAAGAGAAGAATAAAAGAATAATCGATTGGCAAGAGTTTGAACTTCTTCATCTTCATGATATGCAGTGACATTTGAGCATAAATCATCATCCTTTAAAGTAAACAATTCAAAATATATTTTTGTCTACATGTAACAAGCAAGGAATGCATCAACTCTAATAGAACATAACGAACATTTGTTCAAAATATAATAGATATCAGAATGCTTAATAGAAGTGTGAAGTTTTAGATGGAAATTAATCAATGATAGGCAAAATGTAATAGTGACTAATCTAACCACGAACATGAGAAAAGCATTGAATCTGTTTGAATGACGAGAGACTATGTTCTAGACTTGAAACATACTTTAAATAACAAGCGAAAAGCATAGTAAACATTGATATGTGTGCAAAGTGTGGGGTGTTAGTGCCCGAGCATGCACACGAAGAAAATGGCATTACCTGGTACAGCTCCCAGCAACTCTTCTCGAACAACAAATTCTGGAAGACGGGCATTTTGATATATGATCCAAGCATATAAAGGAAGAGGACAGGCTCTGTTCTCCATTGTGTCACCAGATAGAGAAGGAACGACTTGGAACATGGAGTCGACATTGAGTAATGAAGAGGGAGAGGGAGAGAAGGATAGGGGTAGAGGGAGAAGGAGAGGGAGAGGAAAAGGGAGAGAGGACAGCGCCTCTATTCGAGGGTAGTTGTTGTTATTCTTGGTGTTGAGGTCAATCAATTGCTGACAAGTAAAGAGAAGAAAAAATAAATGATGAGTAGAGATATTTGACGACGAGAAGATTGAATTGAGAAGAATGATAGAATGATAGATTATAAATGATAAGAATAGATAATATCTGATAGAAGAAAGTGATGAAAGAGTCATTATGTCTACGAAACAATATCATGTTTTCATGATACCATCTATTTATTTGTTTTTCGTTCCATCAGTAAGTTCAAATGTCAATTGATGACGAACTAATGTAGATGTAGTCGAGACTCTTTCTATCTAGAACTTTGTACTATAAAGTGAGAGTGTGCACACGAATTTACTTCCCTCTCCTGTTATTTTGCAAAGTTTAAAAACTGAGATCATCTTGTGATTAACATAATCATATGAAAAAATGTGTAAGATGATCTAGTGCATTAATCTCATTGTCAATCTATAAAGATCTAAAGAAAGTCAATGCAGTATGTTGTTCTCTTCATCGCATCTGTATCTCTGAGAGAGAATAATGATATAGGATGGTAAATGAATAGATAACTGGCATCTCTCATTCACACTCTATTGAACATTCCAAAGAATATATAGATGTTCTTCATTGAAAGTGTTCCAAGCTAGATCTCAAAGCCATTCTAAATCTCTCACAGAATATAAGTCTAGCTCATGCACCGAACACTTAAAGGCATACCCCGAGGTATTTCTTCCCTCCGCTCTGGCAACGTTCTCTCACAAACAAAGAAAGTGAGAGAGTGTTCGAGAGATCATAGAGTCAAATTAGCTCCTATAAAAATAAATCCTATAAAAATTTCCAATTCTCACATTACAGTCTAACTTGTAGATATTTAGTTCTTCGATGAGTGAATTAGGCTTTTGTTTTTCTGAGCTCATAGATTCTTTCAACATAATGGTTTTCATTCATTGAACTGGATCAAAAGATTCAACAATATCAACAGGTCGAGATCTATCTAACTATCCCCTTAGATGAGAGAATAAGATGAGTGCTAGAAATGAGTATGCTTCTCCCTCTGCCTCTCCCTCTCTCTCTACCTCTCTACCTCTACCTCTCCCTCTACCTCTCCATCTCTACCTCTCCCTATGGCATGCGACTAAATGGCTAGAATGGCTAAATAGTTCTTCTCTCATCTTCATCTCTTCCTGTATACATATAGCGTAATCGAGACATGAGAATAAACTAGTCCATTATTATTCATTCTTTCTATTTTCAATCAATAATATCTCTGATGATCTCCTCATTTAATTCTTCATTGTCTCTTTTCATTCTCTAATCATTTCATTTATCTCATCATTAAGCTCTTTAACTATTCAATTTCTATTCTAGTCTAGACTCCATAACTCATCCTTCCGTATTTTAAATGTTGAATATTTATTGATTACTGTGCATTTGATTTTTATTGATTGTTGATATATCGACTGATTTAATATTTCAGTCTTATCAATCAATAATAGAGAGTATATCTCTCCACTCGGTCTCTTTGTAGACCCTCTCCATTATGATAAAATGGCGAATTATTCCCTTTATATTATCGATTGCAGTTTCAGGTAAGATTTATTTTTAAATCACTTTCATTGATTGTGGCATCATTTTTATCCATTTCGCACTGCACATTTTCCAGTATTGAATTGATCGATTATTCTTCTATGATTTGTTATCTCTCTTTGATCTTTGATCTTTGATCTCTTTCTCTGATCTAGAGCGTTTGAATATTATTCAAATTGTTTTCTTCAATTTCATTACAGTTACCGTAACCTTTGTTAACTCTATGAAATCTTTGTTCTGCGCACTCTTTCTCTCTGTTCTGCATATAATCTATTGATACATAATCAGCATCTTCTCATTCTAATTTATCTTCTTTCTTTTTCTCTCACTCTTCCATTTTCGATTTCCTCTATATCCTTCCCAGTTTTCCATAACTTGTGCCCTCTCTCTCCTTCTTCCTCTCCCTCTCCCTCTCTCTCCCTCTACCTTTTGACGAGAGTGAAAGCCAAATTAGAAGAGGAAACGTATCCTTCATTCGGCACCTTTTTGTTGATGGGATAAAGGGATGGAGATTATAGGGGAATGAAATGGAATGGAATGGAATGGATTAATCGAGTATCTAGTTATGAATGTACTTGATATATATTGACAGTTGAGCAAATGACCCTGAGAAGTCTGGACGAATAATACTCTATTCATAAAGCTGAGAAAAGAAAAGAAAATCAGAGTAAACTCTCTTTGTTTTACACGCTCTCTCGACTTTACTTTTTTGAGGAAATGAAGAAAAGGTCGAAGAGATTCACTGGAGCTTTAGTTGTGATTAGAAGAACAGAGAGATAGAGGAGATAGATAGAGAACAGGAAGAAAGTTTGACGATTGCAACAAAAAACTTGGTCCATGCAGAATTTCTTTATTCACTGACCTTCCTAAGGTCGCGGCAAAGTATCATAAACTGAAAAAAAAATTTTTTAAAGGCAAACCCCGTTCTAGTTTTAGTCTCCGCTCCAGCAACGCTCTCCCGTGAATAAAAAAGCGAGATAGCATTGTCAGAGCGGGGGGTTCAAATAAGTGTATCTTTAATAACTGTTTTCATTTGAGTGTCGTCCCAATCAACTCCATTTCAATCGTTCAGTTTATCATCGGAACCACCTCCACCCACAGTGACAATCAATCCAAGTTAGTTCATCCATAAAGAACACTTCTTTGTTCTCTTACCAATCGTTATCCCTTCTTTTATTCTCTTCCACATTCTAATCTAATTCTCTCATCTCTCCTGTCCTCTTTCAATTTGCCAATTCATTCATCATATTATACAAATTTATTTTAATTAATTATACTTGTGTGATAAAAAGAGAGAAAAAATAAACAGAAAATGAAACTTAATAAAGGAAACTTTCACATAGAGACTCCCATAGGAATGATAAAAGGGTAAACTATGATCTATCTTATTTCAGATAAAATGGCTGTGAAATGGGAACCATTTCGTGATATTTTCGAGAATATCATACGACCAATTGGGAGTGATCCACAACAGACACAAGTTGGTGTTTAGTTGTTTATGAAATGGAGAGGCGAAATTACTAACATGTGATTGGAAAATTAGAATATTCTAATCTCGTGAAACCTATTTCTAAAAGATATCATTGTTATTCAAGTGGTTTATGAAGTGTGATAGAGAATTAAAATTCATGAAATTCGTGGAGTTCCAAAAGTAATGAATGATTTGAGGAGATAGCAATCAAAGACGAAGATGTGAATACATTAGAAGATACGCTGTTACAAAAGGCTAAAGACGACCCACAATTCGTTGAGGATATCTTATCTCATTTGATTAATGTAAATTAATTTTATTATATAATTATTAAAATAAACTTCGATCCGGTTACCCACCACTTATAATTAGATAATCTCGATAAAGTTTTTAAAGGCACATCCCGAGCTAATTTTACTCTCCGCTCTTGCAAGGTTCTCTCGTTTTATTTGAGTACGAGAGAGAGTAAAATTTTCGGCATGTGCCTTTAAATGTAAATGAAAAGTAAAAATGAATATTCTTTTTTGTAGATCCGAGAGAGGTATATCAATATAAGAAAAGAATGGCAGAAAACAATTGAAGAACGAGATCGAACATCGAAGACTTTCAAGGTAATCATTAATTATCAACATCGTTCATTCGACAATCTTTTAGGCCCGAATAGTAGATAGTTTAAATACTTCTCAATCGATCAATAATCCAATTCAATCAATCGATCAATCATTTACTCCATCACATGGACCAAATACTAATACACCAATTTTTGCAAACCAATTCAATAGTAAGATTTTACTATATAATACAAGCAAACACATGTTCAATTTTATTGATTTTTTATACGATAAATAGCGATAGATATCGATTTCTTTCATGATCATTTTGTTTTCAGTTCCCACAACTCCTCAGCCTCCTCCACGAAAAGAAGTTCTATCTACTCCAATTATACCTGAACACAGAGTCTCAGGTAGATCAATCAATTAATCAATAATTGTGAAGAATGAATAATATTCAGATTCATCAGAGAAATCAGACACGGTAGTCTTTCCTCTATCTACATCACATAAAATCAATAAAGATAAAGAAACTCCGGCTGATTTCTTCTTCAGTCCCAATCATGTCATCAATACTCCTATCATATTTGATACTGCTCTACCAAGGGTATTTCAATTAATATTTCAATATCTCTGTCGACACTATTACTTCCTCTTTTTTGTGGCCAAACCAAAAATTTCATTTTCTTTGTAATTCAAATATGTTTCATGGTGATATTATATATCTGATAGTTGTAGCTCACAAAGTTTTAACAATCCATTTGAGTTTTCGACTCGTGGAAGTCCTCCGTCTCCTCCTCCTCATATCAAACAGAAAAAGAGAACTACACCATCGTAAGTGATCAATAGATCAAAGATCAAAGAGTTGATCATTTCATTTAGATGGTTCACCTATACTGAACCTACTACAATTAGGACAACTACCGTAACTGCTGAACCACATACTGCACCAACTACAGTACCTTGGTTTGAAAGTCATTTATCGATTAGTGCTAATTACATTTTATAAGGTGGGTCACAGCTGAGCCTCCCACCACGACAAGACCCGAACAACCGACTACCGTACCTTGGTATGAAATATTCATCTATTAATCAAGTTATTGATTGATTTATTAAGGTGGGCAACATCATCTACAACAGAAAGGCCACGCGATGCTACCAAAGCGGGAATTCATTTTGATCCTAGTAGCAATCGAACGGTTAGTTGGAGTACTAAGACTTCTTCTATCGTTTATCATTTTATCTCCATGAATACGGTGTTAGTTTTCCGAAAAAAAGCTCTTGGGTAGAGCAAGTATCTCGGTTCAACGACTAGCTAGAGTTTTTTTCATGATTTTTTTCGGGGAAACAAAATCTTTGTAGAAAGCGAATATCTCTCCTCGTAGAAGAGAGAGAAACTTTAAACATCGTTTAAAATTATTATCTTCTTTTCGCAGTTTTAACCCAGAAAACAAGTTTCAAGTCTCTAGCTAGTCAGAGAATCGAGATTTTTTACATTGATCTTTTTAACAAGAGGGAAAAATTAACACCTTTTTGCTTTTCCAGAAAACTAGCACCACATAAAATAGGAAAAAAAGATAGTTTACTGATATTAGAACGAAAATATTTCAAAAAAGATGAGCTTCTTGGTTCATGAGAAAATAGTTGAATCAATATATTAACTTTAACTTTGTAACTTAACTTTGTAGGTATATCGTTATTTCTGGAAACAAGGAACAGAAGATGAAGTACCTTCTATTGTTGGTATGATGACACCAATGAATGAATCTCAAACTGAATCAACTATTCATCCCAATAATGTTGTCACAGTTGAAATGGATAATGATATTGATAATGTAAGGTTATTCTCATTTTATATTTCCATACTTTTTTTACCAACAACAATGGAGATTATGTACGACTAGAGTTAATGACAGATAATTTTAATTAGCTAATTATTTTAATTAATATAATTTCAGAATCTCCCTCGCTTCCCTGTACATCGTCCTACTCCTCCTCATTTACATGGAACAATAGGACAATGGGGAAATAAACCCCGTCCGATTGAGACTACAACTCCATTCATTCCATCACCTTCCACTACTCCATTCATCAATGAGGAAACAGAGATATGGACTACTGAGGAGCCATCTACTACACAGAGATTGACTACTCGGAGAGTAACTACACCGAGAGTGACTACACAAAGAGTAACGACTACTCAACGACCATCTACAACTACTAGAACGACAACAACAACGAGGACTACTACGCAACCGATAGAGATAACTACTGAGGTATCAATTGGATATCATTGAGGGGGGATAATAGTCAATCTTTTCCGTACCTTTATATAGCTCTATGATACTTTATCAGTGGTATAACATATCGATTATATTCAGATTCTTGGTCAATTCGAAGACATCTCTGATCCGATATCAATAGATGAAACAACAGAACTATCAACAGATGAGAGTCAATTGGTTGAATTGCTCAATAAACCCGAACCCATTATTGGATTGAATGAGGTACACGTCAATATCATAACAATAATTCATTAGATTACAAGAAACACGGTAAAGAACAGAGTGAACGTTTAAAGATGGTGGCCCGCGAATGTTCAGATAAATCACTTCACCCCTCTTGTGCGAATGCAAAGTGATATGCGAAGAGTTAACGTAGCCTCTCATCTATCCCATAGCGCAGTGGTAAATGTTCAGACTCGTTACCCGTTTGACGCAAGTTCGAAACCTATTGCCGAATTTCCTCAATTTTCAAAAAAGCGCGCCCTTCCCTGAACCGGGCCTGATGGTTTATTAATGTTTCTAGCGATCAATAGACTAAATCAGCACAAAATAAATAGTGTACTGTACGTAGAATAACTTTTGCTACCTTTCTGTCTTCACAGTTTGTTCACGAAAATATTCGTGGGACACCACCTTTAAAACACTTATACTAGCCCCATTTATTCTACGATTATCTTAATTTTCTGACCTATTATTATCTAACCTTACGATAATTTCAGGCAAAATGGTTCACGGGCAGTGATGTGAATCATGAATTCGATAGAAAGAATGGTCCTCCTAAACGATTTGTTCCTGAATTTCCTCCTGATATCAACCCTGATGATTTCGATCCTGATCGTGTAGAAGAATTCGTAGATGAGAAATCTCAACCGATCGAAACGACAACTACAGTACCTATAACCACAACTACCATAATCAATGAAAGAGAAGATGAAGAATTGGAAGAAGCACTAGAAGAAGAAGAACCATTTGAAGAGGTTCAACCAACCCCTCATCGAATTGTATTCTCTACTCCACCCACATCTCCATTACCCATTAGATTATTCAGTACTACTCCTCCTCCTCCTCCTACTACTGCCACCACTAGGCCTAGACCATCCACAACTACTCCTCCATCTACTACTGAAGAAACATTCGTTGATGAATTAGTGGATGAAACATTGGATGAGACTGAACCTACAGTACTCCCTTCCATTCCATCTAGGACCACAAGTGAACCTGAATCAGGGAATCGACGTCCACCTCGTCCTTTAACGGGAATACAAGGAAAGGCTCCGACTGTGATAGTATGGGGACGAAGGCCTCCAAAGAGACCAATGAATCCAAGAGAAGAAGAGATGAGAGAGATGCTAAGAAGACAAAGGAAAGGAAGAAGGAAGACTACTACTCCTACGGTACATACCGTTTTTATTGACGTTTTACAAAAAACATCACTGAAAGCTAAATGTTTCGAAATCTTTTTTCGTTAAAGGGACCGGGAAACGAAAAACAAGTCGATCTCATATAAAAGAGCGTGGAATTCTGTTTCGAAATATATACATCTTATATCATAAGAATTCTCTGGTAAGGAGAACAGCGCAGTTAAAAAACTACAGTCTGCTCCAGATAGCTTTTCCTAATTGCCACACCAACTCTTTGGATACAACTTGAAATTGAATATTTTGATGATAATTCTATCCGCAGTGGGGAATTATGAAGAATAAAACTCTTGGACTATTTTGAGCTTTTCGATGGAGTTAGCATACTGTAGTTCGGAAACCTCGCCCATGCTCAGGCAAACAGTCGAATGCATTCTGCAGCTAACTCAAATGCATTTCAGATGTCAAAATAAATGGATAATGCAGACATTTTGCATGCATTTTTCTTAGCATTTCCTAGCTTTTTCGTGGCTTTTTACCTTTTTAGTAGCAATTCTATAGCAATTCAATAACTTAAAGCTTTTTCAAAGCTGTGGCTGCAAAATGCATTTTCGGTACATTTTTCGTGCCATTTTAACTTCTCTTAGCTGCAAAATACATTCGACTGTTTGCCTGAGTGGCGTGGAGCAGGCTACAGTAATCCAACTTCTTACCAGAGCGTCTTTTCAAACTTTCAAATACATATTTCTGAATAGTTCTTTGAGCTTATCAACATGAGATCAACTATTTTAACTAGTTCCAATCGAAATTTTTGGATGCCAGCTGCCTTTAACTGATTTAAATTTGTTTAATGTGTATATTTTTGTTGCAGATACCAGTAGAGGTATCAATAATCGATGAATGGGGAAAGACAACAAAACAACGTGAAAGAACTACTTCAACTACAACCATTGGTCCCATCGGTGAGAATAGTTGGCTACAGTCTGAATTAGCCAAGGAAGCCAAAATCGATAACTTCTTCGGTCCTGAGGTACTGTAATTTTCTGGTTGGAACCCCAATTTAATCATTTAATATATGTAGACCTCAACGAGATCAGCCTCTCGTATTGGAGTTAAAGGAAGAAGTACGAAGGGACATAGAAGAAGAGGAAGTAATAGAAGAGTTGAGACAAGTCAATTATTCGTTCGAGGTATCGATCAATCAATCAATAATCTTTCATCTCTACTCTACTTTCATTATTCCTGATAGTAAACAAATAATAAATTAGAAACCATTAAATGATACTTTCACGATATTGAAATATCTTTTAGAAAATCGAAAATGTATGATGATTCAGCATTGAATCGTGATGATCGTCTAACCCAAATAGAGACAATAAGAGCACTTGGTCTACCAGAGAAGGCATCACGTCCTCCTTCATCTATTACGTCATCTACTTCATCTCCTTCTTCATCTACTAATTCATTCGAACAATCATCTGTACAATTACTACTAAAAGATCTACAGAATGAACTTCAGACTAAAGGGTATATTCATTGGATCATCTCATGCAGACCATTGAACACTCTTGTTAAACTAACGCTAGTTACTACTTGCTCAATAATCATTTGCATAAATGCTTTACCCTTTGTTGGGAAGAATTTTATCTTTGAACTTTTCAGAGAAGACGAGCGTCCATATTCTACATGTAGTGCAATCAGTTGTGACTTTGAGAAAGGAGATCTGTGTTCGTATGAAAGTTCAATAGATGAATTAACATTTGGAGATGAACAATTCAAACGGTTTGTTTTTGTAGTTTGCTAATTATGGTCACGCATATAATTATTATATTTGATTAACGTTGTTGAAAACTTCTTTATGAAACAATAAAATGCCTGTGCATTTCAGCTCTCGAAAGAGAAAAAAAGTAAGAATGTTGTTGCTTCATTTTTGATTTTACTGTGGTTATGATGCACGATTGCCCGATACGAAAATAATTGTTCCATTTAAATCCTGAACGATGATATCGTAATATATATATTGTAGTCGTCGAAAACGTTCTTCACTCTCCTCAATCGTAGTTCGAGCATGGACAAATTGGGGAGGAGCATACGGAAATCCTGTTATGGGAAATTTCGCCATGGCTTGTGAGTTATTCTTTTCTAATTTATATTTATATTTATTATTCATTCTATTATTTTATTCACTTCTAACTACGAGTGTTTTCTTATGATGCATGAAGGTGGATTTATTTTACATACATTTTTATAAGTTTTTAACCTCGAATTTTGAAGTTTTGCAATGTAAAAAAATATTCGCTATGGATGGAATGGAAAAAAAAAGTTTTTATTTTGTTTTCTGATATTCGATTCTGTTTTTTTCTTGCATGATTAAGCACTCTTTCGGGTGTTCATTCAATTAACCTCACCTCTTTTGTTCTCTCAATAAAAGTCTTTAGCTGGGCGACCTTCAGACGTATTCCAAAAGAATAAGAATGAACGATTTGGAGGAGTTCAAGTGAATCCTAATCAAATGGCTATTCTATCCACACAGGTATTCGTTAATTATTTGTATAAAAAAAGTTACATCATTCTGAGTTTTTTTTTTATATTTATGGGCCTTCTCGTTTGACAAAGATTCATAATATTGTGATGCGCATTAATAAACCTTGAGACTGTACATTGATTCAATCAAACATTTCTCGAATATGTACATTTGGTGACATAAACAGTGATAAAAACTCAGAAAAAATGCAATGCATTTAATGCACCTGTTCAGTCTACTCAATATTTTATCTCAATATAAAACGGGTCAAACTAATTTGTCCGAGACGCAGAGCGAGTTTGGCCAAACAGATCATGCAGGGCATGCATTATTGTTAGGAAATGGTAGCTTGAGTACATTTTTAGAAAAATCTCTCTATTCTAACAACATTCTGTCCAAAATATTCCGTATTATAGATTTCTTTTAATAATTGTATTTCTTTCGCTATTTGAAGCTGTTTAAATTTGAATTTGAAGAATTTGAATTTTAAGCAATTTGAAGCTAATTTCATTTTTTATTATTACTATGTACTTTCTTAATGTTATTTCTTTTTCGTATTGTATTGTACAAACGACATATTTTACATCACAAATTTATCGCAGTTATTAGCACAATTCACTCAATTATGTGGGTCACTCGTTCTGCAATTCGACGATAGGATTGGCAGGATTCGCATTGACATGGTACAACAACACAAGATATGTTCCAGTACCTCCCACTGAGACTGACTGACGTTGTTCAGATCCTGCAAATATGTTTTTGTAAAACATCATTCACTACGGTATAAGCTACCTTATCTCCGTTAATGATCACAATTCAGGAAGGTCATCGATAGATGTCATTGATTGTGTAGTATTGCTTGAATCCATGAGCTGTAGCTTCCTGTCTAGCGCAGAGACATGATGATTACCCATTACGAATTTCTCTGCCCTCAGCATCCTAGAATGTAAACTCAACGTAAATTTGGTGAGGGCGCTATTACGAGATTTCAGACTCTAAAATCTCGTAATTTTTTTCATTCCTCTCTCTCAGATGGAGGGGTGCGGTCGCTATTACGAGATTTCAGACTCTAAAATCTCGTAATTTTTTTCATTCCTTTCTCTCTCAGATGGAGGGGTGCGGTCGCTATTACGAGATTTCAGACTCTAAAATCTCGTAATTTTTTTCATTCCTCTCTCTCTCAGATGGAGGGGTGCGGTCGCTATTACGAGATTTCAGACTCTAAAATCTCGTAATTTTTTTCATTCCTCTCTCTCAGATGGAGGGGTGCGGTCGCTATTACGAGATTTCAGACTCTGAAATCTCGTAATTTTGTTCAAACCTCTCTCAGGTGCGGTCGCTATTACGAAGTTCGAAGTTCGAATTGAAGTTCGGATTCACGACGATTCACGACGGATCCGCTTGCTGCCCACTACAATGCCTTGCGCATTTTAACAAGTTAGTCGATTGTCGATTGTCAAGCTCTGTAACTGTAAATGAGTAGGGAGAAAGCAGAAAATTACAAACCGTATTGCCCTGCTTTCTTCTCAGCACAACAGTTGATGATGCTCATTAAAGAAACATTTCTTTCTTCGTAGACAATTGTATTATTTCCAACATGAAACAATACCGATTTGCAGATGAAATCGACAAGAAAAACTAACTTGTTAAAATGCGCAAGGCATTGTACTGGGCAGCAAGCGGATCCATCGTGAATCGTCTTGAATCCGAACTTCAATTCGAACTTCGAACTTCGTAATATCGACCGCACCTGAGAGAGAGGTATGCACAAAATTACGAGATTGCAGAGTCTAAAATCTCGTAATAGCGACCGCACCGCTCCATCTGAGAGATAGAAATGAACAAAATTACGAGATTTTAGAGTCTGAAATCTCGTAATAGCGACCGCACCCCTTCATCTGAGAGAGAGAGGAATGAACAAAATTACGAGATTTTAGAGTCTGAAATCTCGTAATAGCGACCGCACCCCTTCATCTGAGAGAGAGAGAGGAATGAACAAAATTACGAGATTTTAGAGTCTGAAATCTCGTAATAGCGACCGCACCCCTCCATCTGAGAGAGAGAGGAATGAACAAAATTACAAGATTTTAGAGTCTGAAATCTCGTAATCTAGGATTTTCGGATCAAACATCAAACAACTACCTGCGAGTGGTATGTTTTCGTAATTTTGAAATAAATAAAATTCCATTTGCAGAATATTGGCAAACAAGTTGAAGCAAAGGAATTAAAAGCACGGGACAAATCATCGCTGGACGACTTCTAATCCAATCGAAGAAGTCAAGAAAGCGAAAAATAACTGAGAAAGAATAATAATATACGATAAAATTTTATTCATGAATATTAGTCAAAGAAGCATTGAAAAGGTCAAACATACAGAACACACAGAAAAAACAACTTTTAAAAAATGGGGATAAAATGGGGATACAATACGAAAAAGAAATAACATTAAGAAAGTGAATTATAATAAGAAAAAAATTAAATCAGCTTCAAATTACGAAAGAAATACAAATAAAATGAAATGAAATAATAAGAGATAAAATGTGTCTTCCCATTACATAAAATTAGGGACATTTGCTTACTTTTTGAAAAGATCGAAAAGTCTGTATATAGAGGTTGGGCACGTATGAGTTTGGCCAAACTCACTCTGCGTCTCGGACAAATTAGTTTGACCCGTTTTATATGATTAATGTAATCATCTGCTTTCATTTATCATCTCTCGTTTCATTATAGACTATGATTATTGTAAATATTTTAATTATTATTAATATTATTATTTAGGTGAGAACTGAATCAGATATATCAATTCTATTCAATGCATGGGAAGGAACACGAGGAGTTCAATTGAGAGTTTGCTGTGATTCAAATTGTCCATTTGAGACTGAATTAGGAGTGAAAAGAGGTCACAGGAATTGGTTGCCTCATCAAGTTTCATGTCCGGCGGGTACCACACAGGTTATTGATCTTTGATCTTTCGAACATTTTATCTCTATATTTGATTGGTTCAACACAATTCCGGGAATGTTTCGCTGCAAAAAAAGCTTTTAACATCCACCGTATTTCTTCCTGAAAAAGTGCAGACAGATGAAAAAGATGTGAATAGTTTCCATAGTTACTCTGGATTGATAAGATAATAAGTCTAATTCATCTTTTCAGTTATCATTTGAATGTATCAACACTGGACGATTTAGAGGAGCTTGTGGAGTTGATAATATAAGAATGGAATCATGTTAGAGTGTAGTTCATCATAGATAGATAACTAATCAATTTATATTATCGCCAAAGTTTATTCTTATCATACGTTCTTTTTCTTCATTTCGCAATTGATCATATCATCATCCTTTCCCACCTTTTACCACCCCCAAAACGTGTAATAAGTCATACTAATATGCATTATATTCAAATGAATATCGATTGATTCTATTGTTCTCATGTGAGATGTACTATTTTGTACATATTTATTTATATTAATATGTTTTTTTTTCTGTTTTTGCTTTCCATTTCGTAAAGAAATATCTTATCTTGTTCGCTATTCTTATTGATTGCATTTGTAGTTATCTAAACTATGTGAACAATTGGAGATCATTTGTGTCTATGAAATGTAATAAATGAAATGGAATACAACAATGAAAAAGTCAATTCATCTCACAAATAATTTAGTTCTATTCCTCATATTGAAATTTCCTCTAGTAAGTATATTATTTTTATATTTGTCTTCAAGTGCAAATGAGAGCGTTGTCCCTCTCAACGATCTCTTGGTCTCATTTGTTTGTTTCCAACGACAAAGATCTTTCCGAAGAGAGAAGGCATAGACAAATTTTACTCTCACATTGACTTGTATTTCTCAAAAAATTCCTTTAAGGAACATTTTGTCATCCGTTGATTTTGTGATCTAACCTTGTGAATATATTTTAATCTCTCATCTCTTCTTTCTCTATCTCTCATCACTATTATAAACACTACAAACCTTCAACGAACACTCACGATGACACAACATTTCGCAACTTCTCTCCCACTTGGCTTTCTATAACTCTTTCCCTCTCCCTCTCTTTCCTCCGTCTTTCCCTCACTCTCTGAAGCGGTCTCTCATATCCTACGCTAACGTAGCACTCTCGTATTCCTCTCTTTTCTCTCTCATTTCTCTCACAATCGATGACTCACATTCAATTCAACATCTGAATACCCTCAACTGCTCATTCTTCTCGTTCTTTAACCTTCCAGACCTTCCTGTAAACTCATCTCTTTAGTTCATTCCAAAAGTATCGATGGCTACTCCTTTATTCCTTTCCATTATCTTTATTTACTACATTTATTGTCCATTTCATCAGTGAAATGTTTACTTTTGAATGAGTTGAATGATTCAGAAGAAAGATGACTCGATTGAAAAGAATAGCAGAAGAAGAAGAAGATATGAGAAGGAATGGTTAGTGACCAATTGGTATTGTTTATGATAATGTTCATTTTGTTCTGAAAGAGTGCGCACTATGGAAAACTCTCTCTCTCACTCTCGTTGTCTCTCTTGTTTACGAAGAAAAAAAGACTGAGCATGAAGACTATGAGTTCTTGTTTACCCAAACTGTAATGGAACAAGATCAATGGTTTCAGAATGGAAATAGGAAGATCTATTTTGAGAGAAGGTCACAGACAGGGTCAATGGGAGAAGGCTGTCAATTGAAAATTGTGATGAAATCAGAGTGGTGAGGAAATCAACAGATGTTTGAATAGAAATTACAAACTAACAATAAGGGAATGAGAAATATGATACAATGGATTAAATGCAACTACTACTTTGTTTATGCCCTCGGGCTATGAGTTGTTGATGTGCTAAAGATACGAAAAGTCTAATACATAAAAGCATTTTCCCGAGACAATAATAATAATTTATTCCTTCTTTTGAACGCTCCTATTTGAAACATTCCTATTATATTTACTTTATTTGTGTCGATTTATATGTATTTAAGGAATTCTCCATGGAAAAGTCTGATAAAGATTTCGCAATAATCTATTGAACTTTTATCTAAAATCTAATTAATTTGGAAAATTAAAAAAATATATTTGAGAAATTAATAGATTGAAAGTTTCAGAATGTGCGAAATTATCGTAACTATATGTTCGAACTCTTATTAATAAACTCACCTTTATCATTATTATTCTTTTGATACTTTTGATACTCGGAGCGATGGGACGTCAAAACGTAACTGTGACTGAAATAAATTATATGAGCACGTGTATTCATCCTACTTTCAAGTAATTACACTCTATTCTGACATGATCATAAAAAAGTTGAAACAAAATTGTAGGGCTTTAATTAGAATTTTTAGATAAACCAATTTAAAAACTGTTGTGATTTTCATCAATTTTTGGAAAGAAAGAGCATAAATTTGATTATGCGGCAACCTCGGTGCATAAACAATTTTTCAATGACTTTCTAGATTCAGTTCAAAAACAGAATTGTTAAACATTATTTAAAAAAAAATTTCATAAAAGATCACCTTGGAGTAAGTTGAAACTCATTTTTTGGAAGTTCTTCGAAGGCGTAAAATAGCCTCCATTTTTTTTTCAAAAAAAGTGAAATTCACGCACTTTATATCAAACTGAAATTGTGGCATAGAGTACTTTGAAAAAGGACATTAAAACCTTTTTAAAACAGCCAAATCTCAATATCAAATTTTGTTATATTAGAGTTATAGACTTACGATAAAATAAATGAAAAACGAACGTGTTTGGAGCGATAGGAGGTTAAATAACTGTGAATGAAATATATTATGTGAGCAATGTCTGAAACATCTGTCTTCGAAATAAAAATAAGAGAAATTGAAGAAGATTGCGAATGAAGTTGAGGCAAAGAAAAATCTGTCTTATAATTATCATAAATTCTCTAGTCTGATATGCAGGGATTTTGATAAAATGGACAATTTTTGTACCTTGCATAATATTATGGAAATGATCTATATATTGGTATCCAATACGTAGATGAACATTTATTCATTCATTTATTTACTCCATCCGATTCTGATCTCTGTTCACTATTTCTTATTTTGTTATTATGCTTGTCAATACGCATATCTAACATACATATATCCAGCAGACATTTTAAGCCTCCTTTTCTCTTCTCGAATGATAATATCTATAACTTTTCCAGTCTTTGCATGAAATCACTCTTATATTTTGGTATTTCATGAATTAAGGTCATCTGAAAATATTACCACCCACATTTTTTATCAATTAGATAAATGTCAGTCATTCCATTCCCAAGAATAGTCATTTTAGCTCTATTCTCTCGTGATAGTCGTGTTATGCTTGTCAATAAGCATATTATATATCTGGCAAAAGTTATGAGTCTCATTTTCTCATCTCGAGCGATAGCATATTTTTGACAACTTTTGCAGTGTTTGCATGAAATCACTCTTATATTTTAGTAAATCAAAGTCATCTGAAAATATAACCACCCACAATTTTTATCATTAGATAAATGTCATTAGCAGAAAATAACTCAAAGAAAATAACAACATGATTTCAGTAGATCTCATGAGACTCTAATTCTATTTTTACAAAGGACTACTACCGTAATCATATCAGCCCTGTTATGATATTCTCTATTTGATATCCCTAAAGAATATTCGTGAATTGTGAATTTTTATTTAATTCACAGGAAAATCTTCGTAAAAGAACTGATGCTTTGCTGATAAGAAGTCATTAGATTTTTTATCAGAACAACTTGATTTGATGTCTATAAGATGGACATGGTTCACTACAGATGACGTCCTGATTGTACAATATTCTATTCTTCTCTATAGTCTTTCACAATGGGGGAGGAGACTATATCTATATTCTCTTTATCAATTCTTATCGAATGGCAAAAGCTCATAAGACATACATTTCCTTTTCGTCTTCATTCTTTTTTTGATAATCTTCAATTGAAGGTGAACGAGCTCCACTAATGAGGCTACCGTGGAAAAAGAAGATCAGCGATGAAAAGACTCAATTGTAAGATATTCAATATTGTATCATGATAGTTAATTCGAACTGACTGATAATCATTCAATTCTCTGTATCAAACAATATGTGATAGGAGTGAAACTTATTCCAAATCAAGGATAAATAAACGATCCTAAACAAATTTCAGAGAGGAAGAGGAAAAGAAGAAGAAAAAAGAAGTGAAGAAAGTATCTATAATTCAATTGGTATAACTATCATTTCCAAGTAATCGATAATAATGAATATGGTTCAGTTTCGATATGCACAAGGATTAGATCTAGCTCTTCTTGCATTAGGAGGAACATTGGCTATTTTGACTGGATTGGGAATGCCTATGTTGTCTATTGTTATGGGAGATGTCACACAAGACTTCATCAATGCTGCAATGCAATTGAACAGTACGATTATTGATTGATTGGTAGATCACTCCATATATTGTTCAAATGGTCCACTGATTAGGGTTATCGATCTCGTTTTCCAGAACTATCGTTATGAGTATTGAGACGAACGCATGTCAATTATTGTTTTTTTCTTCATATTTTTTCTTATGTCAAAGAGTTCAGCGATCAGTGTAGGATTAGATGCAGAAATTCTCTATTCTTCGTCCCTCATTTCCAGTCAATTTAATCCAAAAAACACAGATGCGCTTATTGTTTGTATTCATTCTCTATTTCCTTGTGATACTTTTTCCTCACATAATGATATTATCATTATTATTATGTTTAGATGCGACAACTCCTCAAGAAACACAAGCAGCAATGGATGTATTCTCTGATGCAGTCATAAAGAGTTGTGTTGAATATGCCATAGTAGGAGGATTGATATTCTGTGCTGCCTCTATTCAAGTACGATCAATAATGAATAGATCAATCGATAATTGACTGTCATATTAGGTGTCATGTTATCTGACAGCTGGAGAGAGAATGACAGACAAATTAAGAAGAGATTTCGTGAAGGCTGTACTGAGACAAGATATTGCATGGTTTGATAAGTCTCAATCAGGAACTCTTTCATCCAAACTATTCGAGTATAGATCATTACTACATTTAATCTAATTAATTAAGTAATTTACAGTAATCTGGAAAGAGTTCGAGAAGGAACAGGAGATAAAGTGGCACTTCTCATTCAATATACCAGTCAATTCTTGGGAGGATTCATTGTAGCCTTTATCTATGATTGGAAACTAACTCTCATTATGATGAGTTTATCTCCATTCATGATCATCTGTGGAGGATTCATTGCTAAGGTTAACTATTATCGTAATCTTCACTGAAATGATCATAATCATTGACAAAAGATGAGACATTGTGTGGGCGAGTGGCAGAATAACAATTTATTCGAAACCCATGAGACCAATGTCTTTTGGTCTACAAGATAATTGTTTTGTTGTAGAATATTGCGAGATTAGATATCGTTAGCTGAAACGATAGAATGAGTCATAAAACAGTAGTAAGACATGAAACAACAATAATAATAATAATATGAATATTATGAATGAATAGATGATTATAGTTGATGGCTGATGCAACAGCTGAAGAAGCAAAAAAATATGCAGTGGCTGGAGGAATAGCTGAAGAAGTTATGACTTCTATCAGAACAGTTCATTCTTTCAATGCACAACATCATGAAGTTGCTAGGTAAATAATCTGTCTGATGAGACAAACTCTTTTATTTGTTAGTTTTGGAAACCAAAGTAGATATATTCCATGGATCAGTTTACTTCGAAGAGCCCTTTTCTTGGAAAACATTGACGATTTAGTGATTGTTTCGTATGAGATTGAATTATTCACGTGTAGAGATGATGATATGAGTGTGACAGATAACAATGGTATTATATCACCTCCAAACTCCTTCTCTCCCCTCCTCTTCCTTCCAAATACCCAGTAAATTCATTCACAATCACTGAATTACTTCTACTTTATTAAAGCACACAAAATTCTGGATCATCCGATATTCGATCTCTCAGGATATAAAAATAGTGATCGGGTCATACGCAATAACTGAATGATTCTATTCGATAAGAATAGATTGTAATAGACCCTTTCACAATTCTCTGGGGGTCATAATACGTAAATGACCAAAATGTTATCTCTGATATCAATTAGGGGTGTAGGTGATAAGATATTTCGCAAGTGGACCCTTATTCAACACCGGAAATACACTTTCATTTCCATAGATACTCTGAAATATCCCTTATTCATAAAATTTTTTTAAATAACAGAAATTTAAAAAAATAAAATTTAAAAAAAAATTTCCCCCAGGGATACATCACGCATATGGTATTATGACAGTTTGTGTAGATAGAAAAATATCATAGACGTCACAATGAAAAAAATTGTAGAGCTCAAAAGTCATGAAAAGGAAAGAAAGGAAAAGAAAAGAGGGCAGAGAATGTTTAAAAAAAGGAGAGTATTCTCAGTTTTTCATTTAATTTCGTAACTTATTCAACAGAGTATAATTCAGATATGAGCGTGCTCTTCTTGCTGGAAAGATGGATGGAATAAAGAAATCAATCTACGTAGGAGCTGGTCTCGCTTGTACATTCTTGATTATATTCGGATCATATTGTCTTGCCTTCTGGGTTGGAACTGATTACGTATCATGGGGATGGATGGAACCTGGAACTGTCATGACTGTATGTTTATTCATTGAATAGATCAATCGATAAATCAATATTGTAGGTATTCTTCGCTGTGATGATGGGATCGATGGCTCTAGGTCAAGCTGGACCACAATTTGCTGTGATTGGATCAGCTCAAGGAGCAGCTTCACCTCTACATGAAGTTATTGATAGAGTATGTTTCATCCATCCAATTTGATGTCTGTGCTTTTGTCTGATATCTCATAATATTTTGTAGTGAACTGATCAAAAAATGAGTCTATCACTCAGCGATTCCTTATCATTTCCCGCTCCAGAACTATGATAGAGAGAATGGAGAATGAGAGAGAGAGAAGAGAGGGAGAGAGAGAAAGAGACAGATAGTTGTGTCTTGGTACACACAATACTCGTGTGGGGGTATACAAAAATTGTGGTTTTCCCTTCCTATCTCTCATTCATTCCATCATTCCTTATCTCATCCATTAACAGATTCCCGAGATCGATTCATACTCAAAAGAAGGATTGAAACCATCCCATACAAAGGGACATATCAAATTTGAAGATGTTCGATTCTCATATCCAAATAGACCAGAAGTTGAGATTCTCAAGGTATACCGTATACTTGAACTACTGATACATTGAACATACTCTACAGACATACTAAGGGGAAATTATATTTGGATCGGAAAAATTCGGAGATTATTTTTTTAAAGAAATCATGAATTTGTAACTGATCGAAATGCAAACAAAAGAGTGATGACGTAATAGATAAGAAAGACTCACGATATGAGAAAGAACAAAATGTGAATGGAATAAAAAGATAATAATAAACTATGAATTGACAGGGAATAAGTTTGGATTGTTCACCTGGACAGACAATTGCATTTGTTGGTTCATCAGGATGTGGAAAGAGTACTAGTATATCACTTCTTTTGAGATATTATGATCCCACTCATGGAAAGGTAATCATTATTACTCAATCAATTGCAACATTTTTCAATCAATTCTCGAAAAAAATTTTCAAACCTGCAAAAAATTAACCCTTGTTTTGAAAAAAAATTTCTTTTTAAATATTAGGAAAATGAAATGAATATGTTATCATAATAAGTTTCAATGACTTGTTTCATCCCATAATTCTTCACTAACAGATTACCCTCGATGGAATTGATCTTCGTGAATGGAATATTGAACATCTTCGTCGTACAATTGGTGTTGTCAGTCAAGAACCCGTTCTATTCGATACTACTATCGAAGAGAATATCAGATTTGGTAGGGATGATGTCACTAAAGAAGAAATGATGGATGCCCTCAAGAAGGCTAATGCTTATGATTTCGTTTCGGCTCTTCCTGAGGTATACGGTAGATTGATCTTTGGTCTCTCATCAATCGATATTTCCAGAACATCAAGACATTGGTTGGTACTCGTGGAACTCAACTATCAGGAGGACAGAAACAGAGAATAGCCATAGCAAGAGCTCTCGTTAGAAATCCAAAGATTCTTCTTCTTGATGAAGCTACTAGTGCATTGGATGCACATAGTGAAAGAGTTGTACAGGAAGCACTCGAAAATGTAAGAATTTTTAAAATTTCTTTGAATTTCGAATCTGAATTTGATATCTGAAAAAATTTAATTTACAGCTCGGGTCTGAAATTGCCCGAATTTTTTATATTGATTTCTAAAATGAAATATATAAATTCTAGGCATCCCGTGGTCGTACAACATGTATTGTTGCTCATCGTCTATCCACTATTAGAAATGCTGATGTCATTGTTGTATTCAAAGATGGAATTGTATGTTACTGTCTTTGTTTTCCATTTAATTATTAAAATAATGACAAAATAGTATAGTAAAATTAAAATAATAATGTTGTTTATCATTTCTTAAGCAGGAGAATAAGGTAAGTCTCTATGATTACAACATCCTTTTCCGAAAGAACTCGATTCTGAAAATAATGAAGCTCTGTGTTGCAGATTGTTGAGAGAGGTAAACACGATGAACTTCTTCTAAAGAAAGGACAATATCATGCACTTGTTAATGCTCAAGTATTCACTGATATCGATCAAGGTACAAACTACAATAAACTAATCAATCGATAATCATACCGTATACAGAGAAACAAGATACTGCTCGTAGTGCAAAGGAAGTGAGAACTTATCGTAGAATGTCAAGTCAAGCAACTCCCGGATCACCCAGAGATGATAAAGTACCTGTTGATGAAAAGAAGAAAGATGAATTGGAAAGACTCAAAGAAGGTTTGATCTTTGATCTCTTATAAATGATCTTTGGTCTTTGATCTCTCGTAAATAATTGTTGATCCTTGATCTCTCGTAAATGCTCTTTGATCTATTTTAAATGATATTTGATCTTTGATCTTTCTAGAACTCGAAGCAGAAGGTGTTGCTCGTGAGAATCTCTTTGGTATCCTCAAATACGCTCGATCAGAATGGGGATACATAGCAATAGCAGTCATAGCTTCTTCTATTCAAGGAGTCGTCTTTCCTATATTCTCATTGTTCTTCACTGATATCATCAATGTAAGTGAATAGAAAAAATACATAAAATGCCTTGGATTGCTTTTTTTTAATTTCCAGTGTGTTTTATACATATAAGACAGCGTATTTGAAAATTTCTACAATTCTTTTCGAGCAAAAAATGGCAAAATCATTCTTCCCATTCTTCTCGACTTTTTTTCTTTTCCCGGTCTTTTGTGTGCGATGACCGCACCGCAAAAACACCGTAAAAAGGAAGAACAAGAATATCAAAAAATTTCAAACACTCTGACCTATATATTATACTCAGAATATCGTTATTTTCTCTTGTCCAAAAATCCATGAATTATTAATATTTTTAAAGTGCATTTTTGTTAGCTACAAAATGCATCGGACTGTTTACTTGTGAGTAGGAAGTACTTGAGTGGACTGAACATTATTTCCATTTGGTCCATTCTTTCAGTGCTCCTACTTTCCATCTGTTTCATTCATTTAATTTGCATGAAGTGTGATATCATTGAATTAATTTCAGGTGTTCACATTACAAGATATGGATGAGATGAGATCTCAAGGACACATGTACGCCCTTCTATTCTTAGCCCTTGGAGGACTCAATGCTGTCACTATGCTTACATCTGTAAGTAGACATTCACGTAATCTATCCAACTATGACGAATAGATAGACGTGGAAAATGTTGATTAATAATCAAAGAGAACATTGAAGAAACCATAGTATGGAAATTTTAATTTATAATTTTGAAAATGGAAAAGGAGAACAAAATATTCTAAATCCATAAATAGACTGACAAAATTAATGAAAATAAATAAATAAATAAATAAATATATAATGTATGTTTCAGTGTTTCTTCTATGGTATATCATCAGAAAGATTGACAATGGACCTTCGTCTTCGTGTATTTGAACGACTTCTATCAATGCAAATATCTTATATGGATGATCCAAGGCATTCACCCGGAAAGTTGTGTACACGTCTAGCAACAGATGCTCCTATGGTCAAATCGGTTAGAATGATAACATGTAAAATCAAAGATCAAAGATCAATTCAGGCTCTTGACTATCGAATTGGACAAGTTGTTGGTTCATTCATATCGATCACTTGTGGTATTGGAATCGCCTTCTATTATGGATGGCAGATGGCTCTTTTGATGGTAAAGAAATATGCAGATAATTGATTTATTATATTAGATTATTGATTGATTTTACACACAAAAAAAAAGAATATGTAAAATCTATAGAGCTGTTTTACACACATTACAAATGATATTTTGAACACCCACAGGTGCTCCAATTAACACCTCTTTCGTAAAGTTGTTAATTTGAACAGATAGGGGATATCCCCCGGAACGAAATTCAAATGATCTTTTTTTTTATATGAAGACAAATTACCGTATTTTTTTCAGTTAGGAATCTTCCCATTGATGGCTGTAGGACAAGCGATTCAGTTTAAATACATTAAGAGTAGAACTGCTAATGACAATGCTAATCTTGAGACTGCTGGAAAGGTCATCTTTCATCATTGTAGATTCATCTTTCATCTTTGATCTTTGATATTTTCAGATTGCGACTGAAGCAATGGAGAACATTCGTACAGTCCATTCTCTTACACTTGAACCAAATGTTGTCGGTCGTTTCAATTTCCTACTTGATGGCCCTCTTCATACAGCTACTAGAAAAGCAGTCATGCAGGTACCGTAACCCTTTCCATTTCTGGTCAAGACCATCACTCCCTCATTCAGGGTCTTTCATATGGATTTTCTTCTTCCATTTTCTATTTCTTATATGCAGCTGCATTCCGTTTTGGTCTATGGCTCATCACAGAAGAACTTCTCGATCCCATGGCAGTACTCAAGTAATTTACTTTTTATCATTATTTTCCTTATACTACGTCAAACTCTCAAAACATCACTTGACTCTCCTATTATAAAGATATCTATGTCGTATGTGAAAAGATATAATCCTCTTCATGGAATTAGACGATGCTGTTATGCTTTACTCTCAATATTATACCAACTTACGTTTAGTTACGAAATGATGATCTCATTGGTTTAAAACGGTTTTAATGGACTCAGATAAGATGAAGAAAACACAGAACACGAATGAGATCTAATAATAATATCTGATTCCAATTAAAGGGTTCTCTTCGCTATATCATTCACTGCTGGAAGTGCTGGAATGGCTTCATCATATTTCCCTGAATACTCTAAGGCTACATTCGCTGCCGGTCTCATATTCAAAATGATCAATATGGAGACAGAGATTGATGGAATGAGTGATGAAATTGGAGCCAAAGGAGTCAGTTCTTTATCAATACAATACATTCAAAATGGTCTAAAAAGTGTGTTGTTGGTTAAATGAAACCCACAAAAACGTGTTATCGTCTATTAGTCCTGCTGACTTTTTGATCGTTGTGTGTAGGAGGAGTAGGAGAGTTCATTATCTATTCATACAAAGTACCAACATATCAATTTTTGCTACTGAAAGTTCATCGAAACGAGAAGTTGTACATGATTTGTCTCAATGGGAGGTGCAGATATAAGATGAAGATTTACTAATCCATAGGATAGAATTACGTTTGATCTAATAGAGTTTGAACATGTACAACGATCTTATTCTTAGAGATTATGACGATGTTCTGACATATGCGCATGCATAGGTATAGTATAGTTTCAAATGTCATTAACAGATGGTTGCACTAAACGAATTAAGTATTCCTCCTCTCACAGTATTCTGGTCCAAGCCATTTTTCTTCGAAAGCAAGACAAAGAGAGACCATTGTATTCGAGAGAGTATGTATGTTGAGCGGTCGTTCTTGCTTTGAAAGTCATGAGAACGCTGTGCTCTGCAAGCAATTGTCGACTTGATGCATGAATTATTTAGATAGAGCCTAACTAGTGATTATGGTTATACATACATATTTATTAAAGTACACATCTTACAATTTTAAATCTAATGTGCATGCAAACTTATACTTGTTCATTATACACCCACCACTCAAAGCGCACAAATTCTAAATTGGCAGGTCCATTACCAATTAATGAGAATATCTGAACCAATGCGCACAAACCCCCCCCCCCCCCTCCCCCGAATATCACAACCAATGCGCAAAACTGCGCTAATTCGTGCCATTGTTACATATCGAGAATTCGAATGAAGAAACCTATTATCGACCCCCCCCCCTTTATCACACTTCTGGTTTTGCCTTTGATTACGCGTACATGAGCCATCCTAGGAAGCCCAATCTGACGTAGAATCTAATCTCATATTAGTGAAGATTAAAAAGATGTGTCAAAGAACTACGAAATCATGTCAATTTCAGGCTCTCAAAGGAAATATTCAATTGAAGAATGTACAATTTGAATATGAACAAAGAAAGGGAATCAAAGTATTGAATGGAATGGATTTGGATGTGAGACAAGGAGAAACTGTTGCCCTTGTTGGACCATCTGGTTGTGGAAAGAGTACGGTAGTTAGTCTACTCGAACGATTCTATGAACCTACTGGTGGAGATCTGGTATGAACTAAAGATCAAAGATCAAAGACCAAAGATCACATTTAGATAGTGGATGGAATCGCTCTGAAAGGACGAAATTTGAGAGATGTTCGTAGTCAGATGGCCATAGTCAATCAAGAACCTATTCTCTTCGATATGAGTATACGGTAGGTCATCAATATCAATCGATAACCAGTCAAATCATGAATTTCAGTGAAAACATTGCCTACGGAGTTGATGTAACAGAAGAAAAGATTATAGAAGCAGCTAAAATGGCCAATGCTCACAACTTCATTACAGCCATGCCTGCGGTTAGTCTACAGTAATCTATGATTATCTTCTACCGTAATCGGGCTATCGTAAAGTGACTTTATTCAGGGATACGATACTCGCGTAGGAGAGAAGGGAACTCAATTGTCTGGAGGACAAAAACAGAGAGTCGCCATAGCAAGAGCTCTTGTTAGAAATCCTAATATTCTTTTACTTGATGAAGCTACCAGTGCACTTGATATGGAAAGTGAAAAGGTATGGAGATCAAAGATCAACTATCAGAGATCAAAGATCATTTGTTTCAGATAGTACAAGATGCATTGGATCATGCTTCAACTGGAAGAACATGTATTGTAATTGCCCATCGATTAGCAACTATTGTAGGTGCTGATAAGATTGTTGTTGTCAATGAAGGAAAGATTGTTGAACAAGGTGAGGATTACGGTAGAATCAATCGATATTAAAACAATCGTTACAGGAACCCATCTGGAATTATTGGAAAGGAAGGGAGTATATTATAATTTGAGTTCGAAGCAGAATAAGAAGGTAAAAGGAGCAGAAGAAGATGATGATGAATTGTCTAGATTCTAACTTTATTTGTTTTCTTTTCTATTAATATTGATTCCCAACGAGGTTACAAATGTAACTCTTTCATTCATAGATAGACTTAATTGTTGATGTCATTATATTAATTTGATATTTGATCCATGAACCATATTGTGATCAATCATCTCATGTATCCATTCTACCGTATCTCATCCCATCTACCGTAATCCGTGTAATCTCCTACCGTATTCCCCCGTGCAATCGATTCTAAATTTGTATATTCTTTGGTATCTCATGATAAATATAGCCAGTGAAGATGTTTGGTTTGAAAACATCGAGGGATAAATCTAATACATTGGCATTTGTATACCATGGCATTAGATAGACACTATAATATAGTAGATATATAGACTTGTTTGCTGTTTGGACATAGAGATCTTTATGCGGTAGATAATAAGCACATACAATACATAACCTATAGAGTAGATGGCTATTATAACTAATTATGGAGTCTTCTACAAGCTTCAGACTCTCGAAGAAATGTAGAACCGATGGCTATTTGTGAGTACGAGAACGGGTGTGTATTTGTGTGCTACTCAACAATACATTAAACAATCATCTCATTTGGTCAAATCTATACAATAGATAGACAGAGAAAACTAGAATTGAACGAAATAAATAATAAATAATGTGTATTTACTTAATCTAGACAGGGACATCTTCACCATCATCTACAATGATTTCTTCTGAAGACGTGTCCACATTCTGAAATTTAGTTATCCTTTACTTTGGTTCAAATTTGATCTTAATTTAACGTCGAGACATAAATAAATTCGTCATTTTCTTTAAATGATATAAATATCATTATTGTGTATACCTCATATATCGCTGTGCATCCAAGTGTTATATCTTCTATTTTCTCTTCGTATTCATCACAATTCTCATTGAATATTAGAACTCGAATTTGATAAATTTGTGGGATGCATCTGTAATAAAGGTTGAACTTAATTATGGTGTAGACACTTACCGTACTCGGCTGGTAAGAAATTGGTATTGATGATGATTAGGAGTTGAACATGAACAGACTGTTTCGATTATGGTGGCCGGGACTCGCTGAATATTATTTTCAATATTTTTAAAAATTAATTAAATACAAACCTTGGGATTATAGTTGAATTGGTGATGGAATGGACAGAGAGGTCTATTTAATCTGTCAGAATGACCACTTGACTTCTTACAATCTGTCTGACTTGAGATGATTCCACCATGCGATATGTCTACTGGCAATGCTGGCATTACCTCAAAAGATCAATTTTGTAAAAGTTCATATGTAATAAAGCGGATTTTCGATTAGATTTTTATCGTTCGTTATTATGACCTCAAAAGAGAGGCCTCTACTCCACTCGATAGTCTTTCGTTGAGAAAGATGAAATGGAGAGATTTTTTAAGAGTAGAAACAGTTTATTTTCTTTCTTTATTTCTCTTCTGAGCTTTGGAATGGATCTCATTGTCAGTTCAGAGTTTATTTTGTACTGTTCTGTTCAGTTTATAATGAATAAGTTTACCTCCATAAGTGGTGTTATTTGTGCATATCTCTTTCCTTGAGGAGAAAACAGTTTCAATGCCAAATCTCCATTGTTTCGTAATCGTGATTCACAGTCTTCATGATGCCTGAGATACGGTAGGTATACGGTATGTTTATTAGAGGGATACGGTACCGTGAATGGTTCTTTCTGGGTGCAGCATCACAACGATTGAAGATCACAAACATCTGAAAGAACAAAATGAAAATTATACCTTTCCAATGCATGTTTGCTAGTTAATTTACCAATAATCATTAGTTAGAGTTCTTAAATATAATTATTATCCTAAGATAAAGCTAACGATCACTTTGAATGAGGGAATTATTAGATGTGAAAGGGTTCATCAGTACATTTAATGTACATGCATCTATGATCTTTAGTACATCCTATGACCAGTCAAAGATTATGATACCTATTTGTGTGTGCTTTACGAAGGTTGGAAAGGACATATTATGTCATTAATAGATATATTATATTTATAAATAATATAAATGAGGATATAATTAAAATATTATGATAATAAATAATATTACCAGGAATATGTAAAGAAGGAATGCATACTGTATCTTACCGTAATCCAACAAAGGATAAGGGATGAGGTTAGACGAAGTCCCATGGTGAATATGATAATGGATGAGAGAATGAAGTTGGAGTACTTTATAAAGTTTCTTCACTGACTGTAGATGTTTCATGAAAAATGGGCGGGACTTAAGTTGTCTGCTACTTCGAATTCCAAGAAGCCGACGATTACATGCAAAGAAGAAGAAGTAGAAGTGGTAGAGAGAAATAATGATAGAGCAGGTGATCCCCCTCACAAGTATATGAGAACCTCAACTAGCAAACACCTGAAAAAAAGACATAATATACCCTATGGTCAAGTATAGCAAAGGCAGCACTGTAGAATATGTGTATATAATAACAATTCGTTTTTCATGAAGTAATCTTACACATATTACATATTAATTAAAAAATATATTCATAAAAATCAATAAACCCTTACAATTAGAAACAAAGAAATATTTAGTAAGAGTGCTAAAAATGTCTTACTGTATTTGGTGTGTGGTGTGACGAAAAAGTGAGAAACGGTGAAAGCGGGAATATTTTCACTTCAAATAATTTCAGTGAGAGAGTTGTTATTTATTCATTTATTTTTAAATATATTGATTACTTTCTCGGTGATTCATTTCTGTTTTATTGCAGAATGGATTCGGCTCGGAAGCCGCCTCTGTTTCGTAAGCCTGCTAGGTTCATACGCGATGATGAGGTAACTGTTGTTTTGTTTACTTTTTCATCTTTTTTAAAAAAAATTGTTGTTTAATTATCGAAATTACATAACGGTTCTTAGAATGATGACGTTACCGATCATACAGTTGCTCCGGACTCGTCCCACAAATTCCGCCAACCTATGGCACCTGTACAGGTATTCTCCATGTTGTCTAAACCCACGTTGATCTAACAGAATATTTTCTAGCTAACAATCTCTCCTGGAAATGCAGCAAATGTGGATAAGATGGCTGCTAAATTGAAGAAACTTGAATTAAGCAGAAAGAAGTATCGTCCAGCTCCAATTGGTATGTCTTCTTCATCTATATATCGAATCTGTTTCATCACATATTTGCAGAACTGTCCACTCCATCAAAGATTGATTTGGATGCAACGGAACGATTATTTGTTGAATCGTCAGTCGAGTCGTTTGTCCCTATCCCGCAGACTCCGAAGAATCAAAGGTATCTAATTAATCAATATTATATCTGTCCTAATCAATCAATATTCTATTTACCTAATATCAATATTGTCCACTTGCAGTCTTCGTGAGCCCTTCCGTGTTCCTGTAACTCCTTCAACTCTTCGATCTGATGATCCTCGTGATTCGATTCGTTCGACTGGAACTTATATAACAACAACTCCACGACTCAATCGATCTATTCTTCCTCATACTGATCCATTCAGTCAGTTACTATATCTACTATTTATAATCTAGTAACTGATCTACGATACGTGTACTCAACCATATTATAAAGTCTCAGACGGTTTCACTTTGATATCTTGTTTGTGTCGCTTTGAGCTTTGCAACTCCATATAATTATGCAAGCATGTTTGATATTTCGATGAAACACGGAACCGAGAGTCTTTTCCGTTTCAGTGGCATTTTTGGTTATGTAAACAAGATTTACGTTTTGAATGCGCATCGTGTTTTGTGTGAGATTGAAAGAACTGCAGTTAGGGCTAATTGATGGAGGGGAAATTCTGAGAAGAGTAAAGGATTATGAGGTAGTTTAAACGTAATATATGCCCTGGTTAATCATCTGAAACCATAGAATGGACACTTTGAATAGATAGAGTATAATAATTTATTCACCATAATAGGTAAACATGTAACGAACAAACAGTAAATAAATAAATAGTTGTAGTTGTAAAAGTGAAAGGTCAATCTTACAAAAATGTGAGGATGGAGGAAGGGACTAGAGGAGATCGAATATATGATGAAGATAAGAATAAGAAATGCATGGAACTGATCAGTCATTAATTTTAATTTTAAAAGCTTATTCTGTTTTCGGGCCGAGTAAGTAAACGTGCCGCTCGCAAGAAGAAACTGTTATGCCTGTATTGGAAACGAGACCCAGCGTCGGAGAAGTTTAATCCATTTCTTGTAGCATAGGTTTTAAAATAGTGAGATTTATTGTTTGAGATCTTAATTTTTCCTCTTAGTAGTTTCATAGACATTTTTAAGTCGACGTTTAAGTAGTTTCCTTGATTTCAAACTCTGGAGTTGAAATCCTTGCATGATCACGAATACTAGTATAATCATGCATGATTCGACATTCCATGCATGATCATTCATGGAATATCCGTGGTTCGTGATCATGCATGGATCTTCCGTGATCATGCACGAATTTTCCGTGATCATGCATGGAATGACAGAATCCATGCATGATCACGGATAATCCATGCATGATTCGAGTATATTCCATGCATGATCATGCCACTAATTACACGAATTTTACTTGGATCATGCAAGGATTTTAACAGCAGAGAACTTTTTGCATACGTAATATATAACCAACGTGGCTATTGAATGTCGTGATAACTCTACTCACGTAATCTAGATTCATGACGGATCTACTCAGATTTCAATGAAAATAAACGGATTATGATTAGCATTGCTTCTGCAGTAGTATTACGTATGGAGCAGCATAAATTAGTAAAGATGAATCAAAGATTGCATAAAATATATAAATAATGCAAAAATAGACTATGAATGAACTCTTTTTGTTGTTAGATAAACAAAAGATTGTTCTTGGTTCAGCTCCACATGCGATGACTCCAACTCCAAGGAAATTCAATGCACAAAGTGGATTGTTACATGAAGAGAAATTGGAGAAGTGAGAGATATATTGATTCATTGATTGATTGAGAGAACATTGAAAGAACGATAAATTGGACACTTTCAGACAATTCGTTGCTCTATCCTCATGGGCTAATGTAATACTCGACTCGAGTTCATTCATTTCTGAGATTGATCTTGGCACGAGCAAGCAAGGTATGGTATCTCTGCATTTTATTGATTTCTTCCCTCCGGGTTACGGCCATACGTCGAAAAGTATGTTATAAAGTACCAAGTCTGACCGGATTTTAAGCCAAAATATCACAAAATCGAAAAACCTGACCAGATTTTGAGCCAAATTTGCCAAAAATCGAAAAACCTGACCGGATTTTGAGCCAAATTTGCAAAAAATCGAAAAACCTGACCGGAATTTGAAAACCGATAGCCCATATTTGTTTGAATGTTTGAGATGCGTCTCGTAAACTTCAAGAGATGTTGACACGACCAATGAAGAAGAATCCAGATGATGATAAACCAAAGAGTAAATATGCAGATCTTTATGTCAAAAAGAAATGTCTTGATTATCTAAAGAGGTATTCATTGTACTTTTTATTTCTTATTGTGCTTTTTCATCAAACAATATTGTAAATATATTCGTAAATAACATAGACTCTTGTCTAGTATAATAGGATTATATGGAAAATGTTTACGCAATAGAGATTAGAGAATATCTTGTCTTGTCTTCTTCTCACATCGCTTCCATTTTATGCTATCTATAACCATGCATCAATTCGTCTTGTATTGCCCTTCACACCCTGATTCTCAGTAAAAAGGATTATGATATAGGTGAAAGGAGGGATGGATATAGACGAGCATTCTTGGATGTTTACGTCTACTATTTAGAGTATACGTAGAAATATGATGGGTGATTGAGCACTTCAATCTTCAGTCATAATCTTATCTATTGTATTCTATACTAACATATCAGGGCTGATTCCGTATACAAGAGTATTGGAATGCCAGGAGATCTGAAGAGAATGATCGAGAAACAGGAGATCACGATCAAACAAGATATTGAAGTTTATGCTAATATTGGTGAGAATAATGATAATGATATACAATTATAGTAATATAATATATTCATCTGTGGGTACACTGGTAAACAGCGAGAAGAGACTTGAGAGTGTAATGAAGCACAGTCAATTACAATATGACCAGATAGAATACCGTAGACTTACAGTACTCTGATGATATCGTTGTAGGAGTACAAACAAGTCTTCTCAGTCTTCTCTTCTCTCTTCATCCATTCTGGTTGTTCCTCGGAGTTGAAACCGTCTGTGCAACTACGGGTCAGTTATACTATAGGTTGTTGTATTCTCAAACTATATGTTCAAAGATTACGGTATCTCGTTCTTTAGATCACTAGGATACGGTAATTGAAGAGTCAATATATATACAGTAGCGCCCAAAAGTCTGAATACACTTTTTATTTCTGCTGTAATTTTTGGGTCAGTTGAGATATCAAGCTGTAATGTGGACATTATGTACTCAATGTATGTATGTATTCGATACCCATATAAGGTCTCATGACGCTACCGAACAATACTTTTTCGAAAATTCATTATTCTTTCAGGGATTTCTTCGTACTCATCAAGCTTCGTGAGCATTGAGAGAACTACAAGGTCTATCCAGGAAAAAAGTTTCAGGTTGCTGCCAATTCGGGTATTGGCTGCAGACTTGCTGCAATATCGCGGTCGCAAAATCATATCTCGGCTTCTAGAAGAGCTTTAAAGGAGTTCAAAGCAGGAAACTAATTCTCTTGGTGATTCCTGATTATGCTGTAAGTTTGGTAGCGGTAGCTCATCATTTATCCTCATGGATCGAAAAAGTCACTTTTTTTACAAGACCCAACTTTGAAGGTTCACAATTCTGAGGGCGGACCTTGTAAAATTCTGGTTTGTGGAAAGAAATGTTGCAAATCTATTAATAATGCAGTGTTCAGAACTTGGAAAATGCACGAAAATGCTGAAAATACTGTTCAGAAGTTCAGCCTGAAAATGCTCTGAAAATGCTCATTTTCGATGATTTTAAGCAAATTTTATTGGGTTTTTTGTTTAATATCAACGTTTATGGGCGGCAAATAGTGTTGTGGACGCATTTTATTGATGATAAGTGATAATTTTAAATATGGACTCGTTAGGTTGATTTTTCGCTGCATTTTCGTTGATTTTCGGCTTAAATTGCTCAAAAAAGGGCCATACGTTATTTATTTCAGTAACATAATCACCTAAATTAGTTGTTTTCCAAGAAAAAAACGAGTTTCAACGCTTTTAAAGTGTATAAAACTATCTTTTTCGAGCCAAAATCGAGCATTTTCGGGCATTTTCCACCTGAACTTCTGAACAGCATTTTCAGCATTTTCTTGCATTTTCCAAGTTCTGAACACCGCATTAGTCGATTCCCTTCTTGTAAGAACGATTGCTTATCTTTCTTGCCTGCGGCAGTCGATTATCTGAAGGATAGTTTTGGCTCGTTTTGGCCGCGCCCCCTTCTCATTTTGCGACACGTAAACATCTCTGGGTCTTCCACACTGATCAACGAGCTTTGATAAATGAAATCGCTCTAAAACGTATTGTGGCTAATCCTGAACGTCGCAGTCTATAAAAGAAAGCGTTTTTGATCTTCTGTGATAGAATAAAACAACTTTTCATAGTGATTTTGAGCGATATGTGACGAAAAATGTCCAAAGATCAAAGATCAAAGATAGAAAAAAGCAAGATCAATGATCAAAAACTCGATTCATACAGTGTCTCTCTTTTCTGACCAATCAAATCTCTTAAAGCGGCTAAAATCGTCATTGAACAGCATGAAAGACCTAGAGATGTTTACGTGTCGCGAGATGAGAAGGGGGCGCGGCCAAAACGAGTATCCTTCAGATAATCGACAGCCGCAGGAAAGAAAGATACGCAATCGTTCTAACAAGCAGGGAATCGACTAATCAATGGATTTGCAAAATTTCTATCCAAAAACCAGATTTTTACAAGGTCCGCCCTCAGAATTGTGAACCTTCAAAGTTGGGACTTGTAAAAAAGTGACTTTTTCGATCCATGAGGATAAATGATGAGCTACCGTTACCAAACTTACAGCATAATCAGGAATCACCAAGAGAATTAGTTTCCTGCTTTGAACTCCTTTAAAGCTCTTCTAGAAGCCGACATATGATTTTGCGACCGCGATATTGCAGCACGTCTGCAGCCAATACCCGAATTCGCAGCAACCTGAAACTTTTTTTCTGGATAGACCTTGTAGTTCTCTCAATGCTCACGAAGCTTGATGAGTACGAAAAAATCCCTGAAAGAATAATGAATTTTCGAAAAAGTATTGTTCGGTAGCGTCATCACTATGCAATAACCAGAAAGGCCCGTGAGACCTATGGGTATTGAATACATACATACATTGGGTACATAATGTCCACATTACAGCTTGATATCTCAACTGACCCAAAAATTACAGCAGAAATAAAAAGTGTATTCAGACTTTTGGGCGCTACTGTATGTATAATATGATTGTAGATGGTACATCATCATTATCGATTGAATCTCGTCTTCCATTCTCTGGTTCATCATTCGCTCCTCAAATGGTTCGATTCATTCATGAAAATATTCTCGCGAATACGAGAATCATGTCGAAGAAGAAGTTTGCTATCGGAACTGTCAAGTCAGTTTGAACGTTATTAGATCATTTTTAGAACAAATGATATTGAATTATTAATTTCACCCATTATTTTTTTGTTTATGTCTGCACATTGAAACTGAAACAGAGAGGGTTTAAAAAAATTCATGTACATAAAAATGTTTTTCGCCTGAATCTTATTTGTAATAGTTTTGTCTATTATAGGAAGATCGTGACAGAGAAAGGCAAAGAAGCTCTTCATTCCCATTGTATCTCATGTATTCTATCAATAGCCGTACTATTGGAATATTCAAAGAATTCCTATCTATTCGAGAATACTCCTGGTCTATTCGTCAAGAATTCTGAGATCAAGGTAGTACTAATTCATCATTTGACATCCATCAATCAATAATTTAGTCCATGACTGATTTCTGTACGGAATTCTCTCGACTCGTCCTCAGTGCCAGTGGAACTCCACTCAATAAGGCCTTTGATAAGGTATACTGTACTCTTTATCGATTGATTAATTGATCTACAGTATGTGTTTGAGGTCAAATTCGTCCGTTCATATACTCAATCATTCCTCGATGACTACGATTATGTTATCCATTCAATCAAAGATCTTGCCGATGGAATCGTTCTCGGGTACATTTTAGATCGTTCAAACCTGCTACTTTCTTGTTTCATGATTTTTACATATCATCCATTATCTTCCCAATTTTGATGAACATATGAGGCCGTTTGCGTAAGAATCGACTAAAATATGTGAAATCTGGCACAGTGAAAAAATTAAACTTTGGGGATCGGGGTTCTCAAGGGTGCTGATGACGATGGTCATGTTCATTTTTCATATAAAGCCACCGTTGAGGCCAGATGATGTCGCGTTGAAATCGCGTTTTCAGTCATTTCTCCTCAACCGGTGGTACTAAAATTTGCAGACTATGCGCCCAGGGGCAGAATTTGATGACGATCACGCCTGTCTAATTCATTTTTCATGAAAAAGTTTCCGGAATTTTCAAAATTCGAATTACTCTCAATGGCCAAAGTGTGTGAGTGAGACACATAGATCGGACCGTAATCGCTTCAGGATCCCATAGAAAAAATTTCAGCCAATTTGCGGAAGATGTTTTCGAGAAAATCAACTTTTAGTGTAATGATTTTGCTATTGAAGTGGAGGCAAGAGGCGAGAGAGTGTGGTGGTGCGAGAGAACAGAGAGGCAGGTGAGGCGACCAGAATAGGAAGGAAGGGAAGTGGTCGGGATTGTGTCTCTCTGCTCTCTCGCACCACCACACTATCTCGCTTCTTGCCTCCACTTTAACGGCAAAATGAGTATACTAAAAGTTGATTTTCTCGAAAACATCTTCCGCAAATTGGCTGAAATTTTTTCTATGAGATCCTGAAGTCATTACGGTCCGATCTATGTATCTCACTCACACACTTTGGCCATTGAGAGTAATTCGAATTTTGAAAATTCCGGAAACTTTTTCACGAAAAATGAATTAGACAGGCGTGATCGTCATCAAATTCTGCCTCTAGGTGCATAGTCTGCAATTTTTTTTACCACCGGTTGAGGAGAAATGACTGAACACGCGATTTCAACGCGACGTCATCTGGCCTCAACGGTGGCTTTAGGTGAAAAATGAACATGACCATCGTCATCAGCACCCTTGAGAACCCCGATCCCAAAAATTTAGTTTTTTCACTGTGCCGGCACTTAGTCGGTTCTTACGCAAGCGCCCTCATATGATTTGTTTTGAGTCGACTAATCGAGTTATTGACTGGATCTCCTCCATTATCGATTACTGGAGGAATGAGAAATCCTCAAGGAGATCGATTGAGAAAGAAAGGAAATGTAGAGAAAGCACTGAATGGAGCACGTGAGAGAGGAATTGAGATTGAAGGTATACATATGCTTTATGCGAACAAAAAGTTAAATATAATCATGAAAGTATATGATAAAAATGGAGAATTTATTGATTTGTGTATTGGTGTTCATAGAAACCATGAAACATGCGTTCAAGAGGTTTGAAATGAAATCATTCATACCAGAGCATTACCGCCTACAGGACGGGCAAAAATTTCTCAATCACTGGTGTCCCAGCTCAAATTTTGAAAGATCTTAATAGCGTCCCTATATTTCACATCATTACATTAATTTATGAAGTTAATGGCATCCCCACATCGTACTATTAATTTATTTCGCCAAATGCAAAAAAATGCCTGAACCACAAACCCTGATTCTCCCAGATGAGAGTGCCCAATTATGAATGAAATTGCTTGTCTCTTTATTTAATCAATAACTTGAATAGGAATCTCATCTGAATCAATAATTGGTGCTCACAAGGAATCTTGTCTCAATCTACTATGGAGACTAGTCGGAGTTTATGTCAAAATGAAGAATGAAGAAGAACCATTGAGGTACTGTAATGACTCCATTGATCTACCGTATCTATATTGATTAATCCACCGTGTCTTTATTGATTGATTATTCTCTAGACGTGAATCAATCACAATGGATTATCTCTCACCATCATCATCAATCGATATGGATTGTTCTACCGTATCCGTTCTTGGTGGAGTTGCTCAAACGGCATTCGAAATCTACAAACAATATGGGGTAGCATTCGGCATACCAGTCAGTTTACGATACTTGATTGTTGTGTTATCATTATGATTGATTACTGTAGATATCATTTTGGACTGATCTAGAAGATGGAAGACTACTCGCTTCTATCTGGAGACATTTCAATCCATCCGCTCCTGATATTAGATTCTATGATGGACGATCGCTATTCGATAAAGTTGCCTCTGCTGTCAGTTACCGTATACTGTACTTTATTGATTGAATAATCAATAAATAATCTCTTACAGGCAGCGAGTGATCTGAACATTCCTCTTGCTCTTACTGCCCTTCGTGATGAGAGACAACTTGGACTCTTTGCTCATATGTTCCTTGTGAGACTCATATCATTCAGACGATTGAGGGTACGATAGATTATTGATTGATTGATCATGATACGATAATATTCCGTTCAGGAGACAGATGGAGAAGACACTGAGAGTAGCGATGGAAGTGTTATATCTGTCATGAGAAGAGAACTGAGTAATCTGAATGAGGAGACTGAGAGATTGAACAAACTACGGTAGGTTGTTGATTGGATTACGGTATCTAGAGAGTATTGATTGTGTATTTAGCTGTGATAATGAAAGAATGGCTGAAGAGAAGGAAGAAGAAGAAAGATTGAAGAAGAAAGAAGAAGATCGAAGAGCTAGAGAATTGAAAGAAAGGTTTGAGAAGGAAGAAGAGGAAAGGTTAGTTATACAAATTATATTGATTTATTGATTGATTAGTAAATTGTAGTTTGTATTTATAGAATGGAGGCAGAACGCCGTCTTGAAGAGGCAGAAGAAGCAACTAGAAGAGAAGAGGAAAATATGAGAATATTGATTGAAAAGAAGAGAATGGAGGATGAATTGAAGAAGGAAATGGAAGAAAAGGAAAGGATGATGAAAGATCAAATGGAAAGGTATGGGATAGAATCACTATCTGTATCTTTTATTAGATATCGATGATATTATGAGTTTGTCCAAATAGATTACGATACATATTAAGTTGTAATAAAATGGAGTCTACAATTATGAGATATGCATGCACAAAAATATTGTAATATGGGAACGTTATTAATATAGCAAGTAGTGTGCTTCATGGTGTTTCGGCAGCTACGTCTAGACACCATTAAGCTTTGAGTACTGTAGGAATAAGAGGATACTGTAAGTGTGTTTAGAGAGGAGAGGGAACGACTTGAACGAGAAGAAGAAGAAAGATTGAATGAATTGGAAAGAAAGAGGAAAGAAGAGGAAAAGATTCTTGAAGATGAAAGAATAGAAAGAATGAAAAGGGAAGAAGAAGAAAGACAAAGATTTGAAGAGGAGGAAGTGAGGATAAGGTACTGTTATATTGTTACTTCATAAAACTTCTATCATTCTCTTATTTATTTTGTTTAAAATGTGCAACTGTTAGCTATCATACAAGTATTATTACACAACTATAATGAACATGTTATAAAAGAGTTAAGTAGGGTATTGATTGGAATGATTAACCCTCATGATGATTGAATTGTAGACTTGAAGTGGAAGATGAAGAACGTCGAGAAAGAGAAGAAGAAGATCGTATTGAAAGAAGAAGATTATCCATTTCTAGACATATTCAAGAAGATATTGATCGAATCGAAAGAGAAAAGAAGGAAGCAGAGGAAGAGGTACGGTAGAAGTATTGATTGATATTTCGGAAGATTATATTGATTGATTCAGGCTGTAAGACAAGCTGAGATTGAAAGATTGAGAATGGAAGAGGAAAAAAGAGAAAGAGAAGAAGCAAGGATGAAGATAGAAGAAGAAAGAAAAGAGATTGAGAGGAAAATGGAATGGGTACGGTAGATTTGTGTTATCGATTGATTAGATTGACAATTGAATTAATACTTTAGATGTGCCATGAACTTCGCGAACAAGAATTAGAAGTTGCTAGAATGAAGAGAGAGGAGCAAGAAATGAATAGAAAGAAGGAAGCTACGTTGAAGATTATGGTATGTTGTAGTTAGTATTGATTGATTGATCAATTTATCGATGTATTGATTTATTTATCGATTGATTGTTTTGAGAATTGGATATACTCTGTTGTATTGATTAGAAGAGCAAAGAATGAATTGATGATACTGAGAGAGACTAAAGTATTAAGAGAAGAAGAAGAAAGAAGAATGAATGAAGCAGCCTCCATCATTCAGGTTTCACCTATTATATTTGTCTTAGTACTCTCTTAATCCGGTGATCGGCCTACGATACAATGCGCATTTTATGCGAAAATTGCAATTTAAGTGAAAAATAACGATTTTCTAAATCTACCCGCCGCATTTCGAAAATCGACTTATTGTATAAAAGAGTCCTGTGAGGGCACCGAAAATGTATTTGCGGATCATTTTACAACACGAAAAAAATATGAAATGATATGTGAGCTTTGCTGTATTCTATCAAAACTTAGATATTAGTGGTCTACATGATGAAGAGGATACATTACTAGTTATAAATGTATGAACAATAAAAGTATAAATGTTGTAGATGTGGTGGAGAGATGAGATGATGATGAGAAATGCAAGGAATGAATTGGAATTGATGAAAGAAATGAAAAGAATGAATGAAGAAGAAGAACGAGGAAGGATAATGAACAAGGCTGCCTCCACCATTCAGGTTTCATATCTATTCACAAATGGAAATATTGTGTTTGGTAGTGTCCACTTTTTTTGGCAAAATTTACAATTAATAGTATCTATATTCTTTAGCAAGAGCACAATATCGTTTATATTATATCGTATAATTATTGATTGATTAATGATTATTGATTGACAGCATTGGCTGAGATCACAATTGATGATGAGATATGCGAGAGATGAATTAGAGATACGAAGAGAGAATAAGAGAATGGAAGAAGAAGAGGAAAAGGGAAGAATAAGGAATGGAGCTGCCTGTGTTATTCAGGTTTCAATTTTAATTTATGATGAAGATAATTAATAATTATGATGAACTTCTTAGTCTTTCTTTAATTAGAATAAGAATATATACTGGATTTGTAAGCAATTAACTGTTGTATGAGCTTACTGATCGAATGACACATAAATTAATATATAATGTAATTGATTTCCTTCACAAGACTTTTCTAACAGATAATCCCCATCCCCGATGCGTTCATTTGAAGGAATAAAATATTATTATTATTATTATTATTATTATTATTATTATTATTATTATTTGAGAAATGGATGATGGGATTGTGGATGATTAGAATGGCAAAGAATGAATTGGAAAGAAGAAGAGAAGATAGAAGAATAGAAGAAGAGAATGAAAGAATTCGATTGGATATGATTAGAAGAAAAGAAGAAGAAGAGAATATGATGAAGAGGAACAATGCAGCTATTACTATACAAGTATTATATTATTGTCTTTATGATATGAACTTACCGTAATCTCTAAATGTACTGTGAGCAGTAATATTCTGTTCAAAAGTTGCGAAAAGCACAGCAAACTCTCCTCGTTGTAAACATTCTCTCACCTGTTTTTCGTTTCTTTTCGTGAATTTTGGACACGACAAAAGTGATCTGCCATTTATTGGCAACCGTATCCCCAATCGTTAATTGTGCTGAAGACAAGGTCTATTGTATTACTATTATTATAGTAACTGATATATTGTATTCAGAGATGGATCAAAGATCAATGGATATGTAGAGATGCGAAGAAGGAATTGAAGATGATTAGAGAGAAGAGAAGGATAATTGAAATATTTACAATCAAGATTCAGGTATCATAGTATAGATGTTATTAATTGATTTATTTATTGATTAAATGATTTATTGATTAACAGAGATGGGTACGTAATCAATGGATGATTAGAGTGGCCAAGAATGAATTGAATAGAAGAAGAGAAGAAAGAAGACTACTAAAGTATGAAGAAGAGAGACGAGTAATGGAAGAACAAAGGGAATATAATAGAAGAGTTCAGGCTGCTATTGTCATTCAGGTACCCCTTTTTAAGCTGTATGCCGTGCACGATTACCACTTTATATCAGAAAATATTAAAATGTGTTTAATAACGTCAAGAAGTTATGCAGCAACCTAATATATATTTAGTATTATTAAATTGTTATTTCAGAGATTGTGGCATAGATATCAGGTAATGAAAGAGGCTCGAATTGAATTGAATAGATTGAGGATAGAAGAGATGGTTAGAGAAGAAGAAAGAAGAAGAAGAGAAGAAGAAGGAGCTAGAAGGGAAAATGAATTGTATGAAGAAATGAATAGAAATGAACAAGTAAAAGAGATTAGAATGAAAATGGCTGCTAGAATTATACAGGTACTATACATGTACGGTTTACGGTATCGAGATATTGATTGATTGATTGGATTATAGCGAAGCTATCGTGCCTATTCTGAGAAGATGAAGACAAGTAGAACCGATCGAGTTGAACAGTTTTTGCAAGTCTTACACGGAACTCCTGTAGGAACTTCGCGAAGGGTACGGTATTATTGATTTGTAGAAATACTATTGATTGGTTATAATTGTAGACAATTGGTGGCTACAGTATGGATGATCTATTGGTTGGACTTCGTTTGATTAAGAGAAGACAGAGGAAATTGTCCCTTACTCTCGGCAGAATGAATACTATGCCTAGAGTCAAGGCTGCTACTAAGATTCAGGTGATTCATTCATTATTGATTGATTGGTGGGCGTACCGTAATCATACATGGGGATGCTCCCTGTAAAATGAGGGCTTTTTCGAAAATTGTGTGCCCCACGTAAAACATGACATGTAGGTGAAATTAAATTTTTTTGAATGACCCCTATAGAATGAACTTTAAAAATATTTCTGTTCGGGTGCCCCTGTAAAATCGAGCTCCATGTACCCCGTCCACGTATGACCGTAATACTGACTACCATGTGATACAGTATTGTATTGATTATCGATTGATTCTCACTTAGGCATGGTGGAGAGGTGTGATGACTCGTCGTTCTCTACGTGTACACATTGAAGAGAGAGATGAGAGAATGGCTGAGTATGCTCGAATTGGCTATCAGGTATACGGTAGATTATTGATTGATTAAGTGTGAATTATTGATTGATTAGGCTCACGAGGGAGATATGGAGCATCGTGTTCTTCCAGCATCTCATCGTTTATTGAGAGCAGCTGAATCATTGAGACAAGGAGGAAAGATGTATCCGATTAAAGTAGCATGCTTCACTACACGTATGTACTATATTATTATTATATCATGCATCATAAAGATGCTTTAACGTGTAAAATACGAGATTTAAAAAATTGTACACTGAAATAATAGACTCTTTCATCGATCTACTAAGTTGAAAAGAAGTTTATTTGAATGAGACGTAGAACTGTTGAATACATGTTTCATGGGTAATACTTTGGCTAACCGATTGGTTGACATTGTGTTGGTTTCCATGATGAAATTCCATCTTATGAATCTGAATGATGAGTAATATTGTAGTTCGTTTGTGTCGTCTATCATATGTATATACTGAACGAGCCATCTCCCTTGATCTCCTCTCCCTTCTCCTTGATCTACTCGAAATTTCTGATAGATCACCCGCTTTCGTTGAAGTCGTCGAGTATGTCATTCAAGCTGTACTCGAATTCGTCAAGGTACGGTAGTTTGGACGATATTATCGATTGACTACACACCTAAAAGTAGATCGCGTAGTGTACCATACTACGAAAAGACGACCGTTTACTTTATCAATACGTAATAGTCAATAGTGAGATCGAAGAGGAAAACAGTTTGAATTCTCTCGAAAGATGTCACGTGTCGAGTATGCACAACTGTTTGTAATACCATATTTTAAAAATAAAAAAATCATGACAGTCCCACTTTCGAGTGACCTTACTTTCCTTTATTGATTGTTTATATTGATTATTGTTTCAGTCAACATCTCCAATAGTTCGTGTGGAAGTGAATAGATTATCGAAGGATATCGTATCCTTAACTTCTCATATTCTTCATGCCCATCATTCGAATAGTCTTATTGCTTGTACTTCTATTGATGTAAGATTATCGATTCATTTTCAATTCAATCAATAATATCTTTATAGATTCTTCTCGCTATGAAAAAGATTGTTCCGAATGAAAAGGCTGCTGATGTATTCAAGAATGTTCCATTCTATGTGAAGAAGGCTGACGAGAAGTGAGTAGTACTGTAGTTTTCAGATACTGTATCGTATACGGTAGATGTCAATTATTGATTATTTTTCTTACAGATTTAAGAGACTCGGCTCTGATGATAGTAGAAAGAAGAAGTTGGCCAAGTTACAGAAGTGCTTCCTGTAGATAGATGTTAATTATCGATTGATTGTTAGAGTATCCATATCTCTCATGAATCATTCCACATATCTTCTAACCTCTAATGATCTTATCAATAAACTCTTAATACTAAATTCCAAATAATCCCATGTACATTTACTATATCTCATTGTTTCTTCTATAATGATTCATCTCGAACTGCAAACAGTATTCATATTCATATTGATTTTTTCGTTGTAAACATTTACGTATGAACTGACTCAGGATAAACATCTTCTTTTAGATTACTTGTTCCATTTTATCTTTGATTGACTGATTACTATATCTGAAACAGGGGAAGGACCAGCCCTTGTCGTGTAGTAGAACCAGGTGTCATCTAATGCACTACCTTGACGAGTATTTCAAACTGATTCTTTTCTTTTATGAATTTTTTTATTTAATAAGGAAGAGAATCGTTTGAGGGATATCAGCATGAAAATGCGAAACGCTTACTCGATATGTCGAAATGCGGCGCAGTAGCAATTTCAACTGAATTCTTGCGTAGTCTTTTCTTCCAATATACAGTGCTGAAGGTCATCCTTTCCTAAAATTCTATAAAAGCATGTCCAATAGATGCCTATTTTAAAATGTATTTGTAGTGTCGAAAACTTAATTCAGTAATAAGTCGAGGATCTGACTCATTTGACCTGAACGCGGTATACTGTATCGCTTTTCGTCCAACTTTCTCATCTGGGCTAATTCAATTTCGTGCCAATTTATTCGTTTGTTTTTGCCTTTCCCAGTCCTTACTTTTGAGTTTAATGTTGAAATATATTAGGAATGTCTCTGAGTTTCATGGCATCCTTAATTAAGACTCATCGATTGTATTTTGACTGAGCATTGCTCGTTTTTATCGCTAATAAGCGTTCTCAGATTGATCATATATTGATTCAGTAATGAATCGAGTACTTGTTCTTCGTCGTTTTGCTCATGGAGTTTCTGGAGGACCCTCAGCTGCTCCCAAGATCACTACGGGAATCGAACACGCTACTGCACTCAAGAAGGTACAATAACACTTTCACATTTATGTAAATATCATTTTTTATGTTTCAAGCATTTTTTTTTTGTTTTTGACTTGTAAATGTGAATGATGATTGATTTTAGGTGAATCCCAAGCCTGCCAATTGGAATGAATACAAGTGCTCAGAGTATCTTCACTTCAAACAATATTCATTCTACGATCCTGAGGTATCCTTATTCGATATATTGTTGTTCAATTCTTTATGGTGAAGAAAATATGCAATATGAATGTTTCTCTCCTATAATTACTATCACTTTCGCATACATACTTGGGAAATGCATATAATTTGTGTCTAGACTTGCGTCACAACTGCTCTAGAGAGCTTATAATTTTTGAAATATGTAAAGCAATATGATATTAATCTAAAATGCAAAGTTCTCTAATATTGCAGCTTGCAATGGCTTCATCTCGTGTTGTTCAACCAACGAACAAGAAACCCGATGTAGCTCCCAAATGTACCACGGCATAGATATCGATTAGATGTATTAGTTTATCGATTGAGATGAATGAATAAAGACTACTATACAACTCGTTAATTGTTATTGCAAATGGTAATTGTATCCATACTGATATCTCCTCACAACACGAATATGAGTCTTCATCCTTTATTCATATCATTCATAATTCGGTTACCATGGGTGACTACCATTTGCCTTCCTTCATTCATCTCTCTATCACCTCCTCACTCTTCTCTCTCGTCTCTGTACAACCCATACTAGATGATACTTGTCAATGATATAGATATACAAATCTTATTCTTTATCCATTCAGACACTCTTCTCTATCTATTCTACAGTATGGAGAGTGTCCTCAATGCTGAATCCCTCCCATCATGGGATAGTATGACTGATGCTGAACTCGTCACTACGGTATGTATCATAGGGATACGGAGTACGGTAGGATATTCTCATTATCGATTGATTGCAGACTCAACTCGTGGTAACTGCTGCTGGAGATCAGAAGAAGTTTACGTATACTTCTGAGTTCAAGAAGGTATGACTACAGTAATCTATCAATTCATATCTACCGTAATCTACCCTGATTCAGGATCTATCACAAGTAATCAGTCGTCGTTGGTTGAATGCAACATCATATGTTCGATGTGGTCTCATTCAAGTTGTTCGTATTGTATCTCGTGATGGTAATGGAGTCAATTCACTACTATCTACTGAATTACTCGAGAATATACTCGGATCAAGTGGACTACCTACCGTATCTCAAGCTGATGTTGACGGAGATGGTGAGTGTTCTTTGAACTTTGATATATGCCAAAGATCAAAGATCAATTCTGAAATTTGCAGAGAAGAAGGAGGCTCTGAAGTGTCTTGTCAACGCACTCTATTATTCGATGGAGGGAAGGAATCTATTCATGTAAGTTGTAGTGATTACTGTAATTATAAGTGTACGGTAGATATTGATTACGGTAGTTATGGATTATGTACTGTAATCGATGGACTTTCAGGTTGTCAGGTGCAAATGTTGGATTGACATCATCTCTATGTAAAGAGTCGAATGATGAGATGAGATACTTCTATATGCATCTTACATTCATTATTACTGCACTTAATAATAATGCCCAGGTATACAGAATATCATTGAATAAATAATAGGAAATAGGAAGGGCATACATGGGGGTGCCCCCCCCCCCCCCTGTAAAATTAGGGCTTTTCGAAAATTTGTGGAATGTTCCCTGTAAAAATGACGTTTAGGTGAAATTTTAGAAAAAAAGTGAAGGCCCCAAAAAAATTAACCATTTTTCGTTCGGATGCCCCCTGTAGAATCGAGCTCCAGGTATCCCGGCCATGTATGAGGAAGAGGCTCCCGCCATTTGTCGGGGCCTCCAAGTGCGTCCCGAAATATTTTGTTTTTTTTTCTTCATAAAAGCCCTAGGTACAACCCGTTATTCAAGGCACTCGAAGTTTTTCTTCATGTTTTGTGCTATTTTGTGTTGTTGTGGTTAAAAATAAAACATGTGGGAGTAATGTTTTAGTGGAGTTGGATAGATGTATACATTACCAATCACAAGATCTGTATACATATAGTGAAATGATGATGATGGATGGATACTTGAATCCTTCTAATGAGATCGACTATGTGTACGTTATAATTGGTATCGAGAGGATGAGTCAAACTACTTGTGTGGGATGCAATCATAAATACAGTGTAGCCTAAAAGTCATCGGACACTTTTTCGTTTTTTTATAACTTTTGATCCAGGAAAGCAATCAAGCTGATCTTTTGAGTCAATGTACAGAATTTATCAAGGGATACAACCATGATGTGTTGGTGTAATTAAATTAGTTCACTGTTGCATAGTAATGATTCTATCGAAATACACTTTTTTGAAAAATTACATTTCTTTGGTGAAAGGCCCTGTTCTTCTGAAACACTGTGAGAGTGGAGATCCCCACTAGGGCTGTACAGTCAAACAATCCGGAATGGCTCCGACTCCGATTTCAAGCTGTGGCAGGGTTGCAACTTTGGCCTCCAAAATTTATAACTCAGCTTCTAGATGTGCTAACAACCCATTCTATTGGCTGAAATGATGCTAGTGTCGAGTAATGTTTATCCCCCTAATATGGTAGTCATAGCTCGCCATTTGCCCTCAGGGCATAAATTATATTTTTTTGAAGGAGGACTGATTTTGAGACCCTACAGTTCAGAGGGCAGGTCTTCTAAAATTATGGTTCCTGCGTAAGCAGCTTAGCAATGTATCATATAATTATATCCCTTATTTTGGTTTAGTTCCGATTCCTTTCAGATCCGTAGCAAAAGTTATGCTGAGGTCTACTCGGTGCCTACTCTTACGCTTTCATTCTTACTGCTCTAGTTCCTGGGCCTCTATTGATGAAATCTCTTATTTTCAAAGTAGATATCACGCGTGTCGCGCAAGGATCGATACAACTACCGGACAATGAAAAAATGAAAATTTGATATGAATAATTTTTGGATAGCCCTCACAGTGCCGGAGAAGATAGCGTTTCGATTTTTTGTCTAAGATCAATTTCGACGAAGATAGACGCCGTTCACTGTCGGAATCTGTGGTAAAGTCGTGACTTTCACCCGCTATAACTCGCTTTGGAATGGGAATAGCGAAAATATCATTGAGATATAAATTGTAGAAAATTTTCAGGAGAATCGAAATAACACAAGCAGAAATTACAAAATTGATTTTTCATCAACTTCTGTGGCGGGAAGCTGACGTTTGCACCACATATCGATTTAACACTTTTTTATTGGTTCAGATGATAGATATTTTGAAGATACATCGAATGATGTATGGTTATGGGGGTCGAATCACGGCCGCAATATGAGTTTTTCCCAAAAAACGAGTCTGAAATCTCGGACTTAGCCGATTTCTCGCTCGCAAGATGGAAGGATCACTTTGATCTACCCACTCGTCTCTCGCTGATCATTGATTTACCAACTATTTTGTTTGTTTTACGTGTTTTCAAGTGTTCTCGGTTTATTTGTTTTTTTTTCATATTCATATTGTTGATTCCTGAATATATTGTTGGCTCGAGTATGTGCTACTTCTCATTCAATCGACCATCTCTCCATGAGAAGGGACCAAGGCTCAAGGGAGTCGATTTGGAGAAGATCGCTATGCACTGTAGTAATATTAGCAATGGTCTTCATTTCAGGATCATCAACGAAATCGAGGAGGAAGAGCACTAGAAACAGTCGATCGAGCACTGCTTCCACTACGAAGAACACTCGTAAGTGGAGAAAAAACGAGTCGGATGAGGATTCGGAGATGGAAGATGACGTCTTCGACGTGGTGCACGAGGAAGAGGATGAAGATGAATTTAATGAGATAATTACTGATAAACAGGATGAGGTGGGCTTTCTTCGGGAGACTATCTAGGCCGGAATTGACTCCATCTTTGATAAATAAATTGTTTCTTGTTCGTAGTTATATTGTTTATATAGTAATTTATTCTTTGAATTATGTTTTAGTTATGATTTTCATTTATTTCTACGCTTTTTTTCAAGTTCAATGCACAGAAATTCCAAGAAATATCATTGACCAGCGAGAGACGAGTGGGTAGATCAAAGTGATCCTTCCATCTCGCGAGCGAGAAATCGGCTAAGTCCGAGATTTCAGACTCGTTTTTGGGGAAAAACTAATATTGCGGCCGTGATTCGACCCCCATAACCATACATCATTCGATGTATCTTCAAAATATCTATCATCTGAACCAATAAAAAAGTGTTAAATCGATATGTGGTGCAAACGTCAGCTTCCCGCCACAGAAGTTGATGAAAAATCGATTTTGTAATTTCTGCTTGTGTTATTTCGATTCTCCTGAAAATTTTCTACAATTTATGCCTCTGTGATATTTTCGCTATTCCCATTCCAAAGCGAGTTATAGCGAGTGAAAGTCACGACTTTTCCACAGATTCCGACAGTCAACGGCGTCTATCTTCGTCGAAATTGATCTTAGACAAAAAATCGAAACGCTATCTTTTCCGGCACTGTCAGAGCTATCAAAAAATGGTAAATTTATTAGGGGTTAAATTTTGTCCGGACACCCCACGATTTTGTCTCGATCCTTACGCGACACGCGTGATATGCATGTTAGACATGTTCACAAAAGTTTTTACACTATTGCTGAACATTGATCTTTGATCTTTGTATGTTGATCTTTGATCGCTGAAACCGAGTAGACCTCAGCATAACTTTTGCTACGGATCTGAAAGGAATCGGAACTAAACCAAAATAAGGGATATAATTATATGATACATTGCTAAGCTGCTTACGCAGGAACCATAATTTTAGAAGACCTGCCCTCTGAACTGTAGGGTCTCAAAATCAGTCCTCCTTCAAAAAAATATAATTTATGCCCTGAGGGCAAATGGCGAGCTATGACTACCATATTAGGGGGATAAACATTACTCGACACTAGCATCATTTCAGCCAATAGAATGGGTTGTTAGCACATCTAGAAGCTGAGTTATAAATTTTGGAGGCCAAAGTTGCAACCCTGCCACAGCTTGAAATCGGAGTCGGAGCCATTCCGGATTGTTTGACTGTACAGCCCTAGTGGGGATCTCCACTCTCACAGTGTTTCAGAAGAACAGGGCCTTTCACCAAAGAAATGTAATTTTTCAAAAAAGTGTATTTCGATAGAATCATTACTATGCAACAGTGAACTAATTTAATTACACCAACACATCATGGTTGTATCCCTTGATAAATTCTGTACATTGACTCAAAAGATCAGCTTGATTGCTTTCCTGGATCAAAAGTTATAAAAAAACGAAAAAGTGTCCGATGACTTTTAGGCTACACTGTAGATGAGTTGAAGTGGATGGAGATGAAAGATCAGATATTCATAATCAGTGAAAGATCAAAGATCAATATTAGTCAAAAAATCAATGTTCTTAATTAATTAAAGATCAAAGAATAAAAATCAATATTCTTAATTAGAGAAAAATCAAAGATTTAAATTAGTGAAGAATAAATATTCCGATTAAGGCATTGATGCGTGAAGATGGAGAATTGGTTCATGAATTGTGTGTGGAGGCAATGAATTGGTCGAATGAAAAGAATGCAAATGAAGCACTCAAAGTTCTATTCAATTTATATTGTTATGCTAAAGATCTATCCGCTACAGCACACTCGGTATGATTATTGATTGATTCTCAAGAACTTATTGATTGATTGATTCTAGTTAATCGCGCAAAAAGTGACGGAAACGTGTGTCAAGAATGTCTACAACGTCCCCAGGGGCAGCAGTATTCTCCAGGTATACGGTAGACATCGATCTTCTGAAATATTGATTTGTTTTTTTCCAGAATACGATCAACCTCTTGGCGACTTTGCCTATTCTCGAGGATATTCTGTTTCCCGCGAAGAAAACTGAAGATGCTGATACGGTATGTCATCTATTTTATCGATTCAATTAATCGATATCAATTCAGTTGAAATCATTGATCTACGAAGGTCGTAATGTGGCCGTTGCCAAGAAGGTTATGGAAGATCTTAGTGATAAACTAGATTCGGTTAGAAGAATATTGATTGATTGATTAAATATCGATTGATTCAGCGTTCAAATGATAATGATGAAGAGGATATCGATCTATTGGGAACATATTTCACGTTTCTCACTCGGTCTTGTGTGGCCAATAAACAAGTCAGGAGATACTGTAGATTCGAGGTGATCGATCGATATGAGAGATCATGAATATTAATAAGATTCATCATTAAGATTCTTCCTCCTCTACAAGCGGATGATGTGAAGAGACCACCAGAAGAAGGAGAGACATTAAGGAATAAAATTGTAACTTTTATTCTTTTATTCATATGTATTGAATAATATAAGTATAATTAAGATTCGAGTAATACAATCAACCTCTCGCACTCATGATCTCGCCTCCGATTTCCTCTTTGTTCTGTGTAAAAGATCAGGTTTATAAAGATCAAAGATCAATCTAATCAATCGATATATGATTATAGTAACTCGTCTAATCAAATACACGGGACTGGGTCATTCTGCCGGTATTCTTGCCAATTCTGGTCTACTTGGAAGTATCAATGAAGCTAGAAGAAATAGTGATAGTGAAGATAGTGAAACTGAAGATTATAAGAATGTTGAAGACAAGTACGGTAGTATTCATTTATTGATTGATTGATTGATTGATTGGTTGACTGATTGATTGATTGATTGATTGCAGAGTGAATCCAGTAACTGGTTACATTCGTGAAGATAGACCAGATCCAATGGAAGGAATGTCTGAAGAACAAAAGGAATATGAAGCACTCAAACTTGTTCAAGCTATGGATTCTCTTATGTCCGCCGGCATTATCAAACCAGGTTAGAATATTGATTGATAACGGTAGTTATCGATTGATTGATTGATTCTTCAGGAACAATTGGTCCTGATGGGAAGCCCGTTGGTGTATCACACGTGCTTGAATTAGTCAAAGATGTCAAGACACCAGACGTATCGGATGATGATAGTGATTGAGATCATTATTGATCGATTATCGATTGATTGCCATATCTAACTACAGTACACCTTTTCCCTCTATTCATACTCGCCAAATGTACTTTACTCTTAATTTATTGATCTTTTTTCCAGTTCATTTACTTTCACTACTTTGATTTATTGATCTCAAATCTCTTTTAAATGTATAATGACTCTCGCGAAATCCATATTATTACCGTAACCCTTACCGTACTAATTGTCATCTTTATCGATTGATCTTTATCCTTGAATATTATATACAGTGATCGTCGTAGTATATCTAGTCATATAAGTTCTAGTAAGTTCTTAATAATCTTAATGATAATGTTACAATAAACTTTATTCTTATTAGTGAAAATAAGTAAACAATCAAGGAGGTAGCTTAATACTTCATCTCCTTCATAATTTAATTTAATATAAATTAAATTAATCAATATCTCGTTCATTGCAATGACGACAAGTTCGAGGACAATATGATTTCATTATGAAGAAGAATGAAGGACGATCACAATATCTTGAGAAATGAGCACAATCGATAAAGTGATCTACACATTCTGAAAGAAGAGTACATTATATGGTTGGGACTGAAGTATGTGCTAGGATAACGATAAATATATTCACACTACGTGATGTACGGTGTGACCGCAATTATCGATTAAAGTCACTGTGTCAGAGTAAATCTAGAATTAGTAGTAATGGAAAAAAGACTGACTTCTTTTTCCTCTTCCATTTCCATTCTTTTCCTTCTGTTTCTCCTTTGGTCGTTTATCTTCTTCTTCTCCTTCTTCTTCATCTTCTTCTACTACTTTTCCTTCTCTTTTATTCAATCCCGATGGGCATTCATACAACTTATTGATCTACAATCAATCAATAATCATCCCTGATCTACTTGTATAACTTACCTTTATGATATCATTCTTACTCAAATCAGTGGCTTGTCCAATAACAGATGTGAATCCATTGACTACTGTAGTTATCGTATCTTTTCCGTTCTTAGAGAATGCAGTTGAATCATAGTGCATTATTGATCGATAGTCATATGCTTCACCTTGAGTTTCCTGAATGGAATGAAAGGGATTATCGATTGATTAATTCAGTCTACAGTACCTGGAGTGCAGCTGATATCTTATCAAATTGACTTTTCATTCCAGGTAAAATATTCTCCCAAACAATTTTAATGTGTTCATCTCGGTCTGAATGGGGAACAAAGATCAAAGATCAGAGAACAAAGTTCACATCAAAACGTGTCAAGGCTATTATATTCTACAGTAGTGCACGTTAGTCTTTCGAAAAACACCTACCGCAGAGGTGTATCAAATAAATAAATAACATTTTTATCAATGAATAAAACTTTAAAAATTATGCGTGTTGTAGCGATCGCTCTATTGCTCTATAATTGGTTGGAGAAAAATATAGTACCCAAAATTTTTGACTGAACCTGAAAAGTTTTTCAAATATTATCGAAATAACCACACCATTATAATTTGAATTTATCCTGCTCCTTTTTCGGGGGAACACTTAAATTTTCAAAAATTTCGAAAAAAATCGAATTTTGAAAAAAAAACATTTTAAAAAAAATACTCAACGAAACTTTTGGAAAAAATATCAAAAGAGATTTTCAGAAAAAGAAAACCAACTTATTATGCTTATTATTATGAAAAAGGAAAATGGAAAAGACGAATCCGATTTTTTTTCGGTAAAACTAATTGTATTTTCCTGCAGCAATTAAAATTTGAAACACTTCGAAAACAAAATCAAATTTTAAAGTGTGGAATGGAGTCGAAGATGCATTGATCATTAGAAGAATCAGTGGAAATGATATTGGCTGATTAATATGTATGATGAATATCTAACTAACCTGCCCTTGAATGTTCATGCCAGAATCCAACAGAATGCATTAGTTCATGAACAACGATTTCATGAAATAAGCAACCTCTTCCCAATGATATCTCTTGTTTTCCTCCTGTACGACCTACTTGAGAATAACATCTGAAAATATCACATTTTGAACAATCAGGAATAAAATAATATTCAGAAAAATTCTGATTTATATACCAGAAAATAGGCCGAAATGGTTTATTCTTGTATTTTTGTATTGTAAGATTGTCTCGTTATGAATTTATACATATCGCTTTTTTATAGCTAGATGTAGTAGATCAGTTGTAGTGGCCGCTTAGTTTTTTTTCTACACAGATTTCAAAGAAAAAAGTTGTAGTTGAATTGATAATTTAATTTAAAAAAGATAATGATGGTGGATATTTAGTATGGACGACTACAAACCCATATCCTTTGACTACATTCAGAAAATCTTTCTCTCCATCACGAGGTTCAAATCGTATACATGTTGCTTTCTTATATGAATTGAATGCCTTCTTGATCACTTCGACCTCGTGGGCATCTGAAAAATAATGTCATTATAGTCAATCTCATGCTTTATGAATATCATTTTTCATGATCAACCAAAATTTTGAAAAATTAGATCAATTAGCGCCAGAAATATTTTTTCTGATTGATTAAATTTTTTTCTGAATTCAATCGAAGAATTGATTAGGTTCACAAGATATAAAATGATTTGAACATCAATTAATCCAAATCAAATGCAATAACCTATAAAGACATTTACAATAAATGGAACTAACTGAAATTGGGATCGAGTTCAAATGGAATTATTCCATCAGACCATCGTAATTGCTTATTCTTAAGAGCATTGAATAGAACGAAACCTTTCTGCAAATAGAAAGTGATAGGGGAGAGAGATCAAAGGTCGGAGGGGAGAGGGAGAGGGAGAGAGGAGGGAGAGGGAGAGAAGGGAATTAGGGGAGGGGATCTCACTGGTTCATGAAAAAGCTTCGTATCCACACCATCAATATCTCCTTGGAATTTGTCTCCACCTATAAATAGATTGAATCATTCAATGTTATTATCCTCAAGTATTAATACTATATTCAAAGTTACGAATAGAAAAGAAAACAATAACCTCTTCGTTTTACACAACTCTCTCGTTCTCTTTTCTTTTATTTTCTATTCTTTTCAAGACTTTTGCGCTTTGTTACTATGCTACTATGCTTTATACATCTCTTTGTTTTGAAAATGTTGCATGTGAAAATAAAAAAAAGAATTGAAACTCTGGTGAGTGAATTCTTGTTTAGACCAACGTGAGAACAACGAGGATAATATAGATTTCTCTATTTACAATTCCGTTCCAGATTATTGATTGTTTAATGATTAATCGATAAGTTGACATAATCTTTTATAATAACTGGAATGGATAGAGTAGATGATAGAGGAAGTGATGATTCAGATTATAGAGTGATGATAAGAGATCAAGGAAGAAATTGAAGAGTAGGAAGAAATCAATAATCATATCAATATCGATTTTTATTATCTTGTATTCAAAACAAATTAACATGACAAAAATACCCAGGGTCGGTGTAAATGTTGCGCTAAAATTTCGGAAAAAATAGAAACTGATCTCGCTGATTTTGAAATAAAACTAAAAATCTGAGGAAAGCGCAATCAAGGTACTGTAATCAATCAATAACGGAAAATGGTATTTTTTAAGCAAGGAAAAGTAAACGTTAGAAAAATATAAGGACATAAATAGTCGTTGTATCTCACCAGTTAACATCCACAATCGACTTCTTCTCTGTGCATTTGATATGAGAGTTATGATTAGAAGGATTAAGATATGAATGGATAACATTGAATTGTTAGAAGATATGAGAAGATTGATTCATTCGAATGCGAAGAAGAAGAAGAAGAAGAAGGAGAGGAGGAGGAGTGACTGTCTGCCATCTAGAACCATACACCCCATGGGCCGGTCTTCATCCGAGAGGGAAAGGGAGAGGGTGAGGGAGAGGGAGAGGGAGAAGCAGAGGGAGAAAGAAGGAGAGGGAGAGACTGGTTACACGGGGTCACTTCTGAAGTGGACGAACACGCATACTATCAACTACTGTACAACTTTGAGTATGAATTACAGAAAGGCGGTGTTACATATTCAAAAGGTGCACACGCCGTAACCTCCGCCGTAACTTCTCCGTCGTTACGGCGTGCGCACGTTTTGGAAAATGTAACACCGAAAATAAGAGTACTGTAGAAATCAGATTGGATTACTGTACATTTAGTGATCAATACTTTGAACGCACTACACGATTTGAGAAGATTTCTCAGAACTTTAAATTGACAGTGTTTTTTCAGACGGAAACGCTCTTGAAAGTCAGTTTGAATAATCGAATACGATTATGCAGTAAAGTTAAGCAAATGGTTTCATAATGAAATATGTATGTACAATACATAGTACTCGTAAATTTTTTACCTCTCCTTTCACAAACAAAAAAAATATTCATTCATTTGTCACTATCCCATTTTGGAACATGGACGTTTTTGAAATTTCGTATGAAGAATGGCTAAACATCCGTTGTCGTAGTAGTCAAAAGGTATCGTTTCAAAATGAACTCACACATTTCTATCTTTCCTCAATTACTTCCGTTCATTCCTCTTATTCTTTTATTTTCTTCTTCATCATTTGTTTGCCTTCTCTCCTTTCTCTCTTCCCGGTTCCGATCCCTTACACGGCATATCTTTACCGTCGTGAATCTCTCCCTCTCCTTTTCTCCCTCTCCCTTTCTCCCTCTCCTTCTCTATCTTCTTCCTGATTTGCCGATCTCGCGCGCCAAGAGTCTTAGACGAGGTATTTTGCAACGAGAGAAGAAGAAAAAGAAGATGTAGAGGGATAGAAAAGAACGATGAAGGGAATAGAAGGAGAGGGAGAGATTGACAGAGGGAGAGGGAGAGGGAGAGATTGACAGAGGGAGAGGGAGAGGGAGAGATTGACAGAGGGAAAGGTAGGGGAATGCTTTCATCTCAAGTGTTTCCATCTCTTCAATGGGGGATAACATTGTTTATCCATTCGATCTTATTAACACATTGTTATCACCATAGAGAGACGTCAATAGAACCAAAAGAATGTTCTTAAGAAATTATTGAAAAAGTTTTCACCTTTCAGGACTTTTGAAGAGATAGATAAAGAAGTATAAAGAATTAGGATTTGTAGATCAATCATCTAATCAATAATCTATCATATCTAATCGTAATGTAGATCACCATTTATTCATGGTGATCTACATCACGAATACCATTACGGAGAAATATCACCGGTGGTATTATCTATCCTAGTCATCTAACTATAAGAAACACTTGTATAAGATGAAAGATTTAATGACGACACAATCTATCCCTGGAGTTTTTCAGAAAGAACAGATACTTGTCATATAGTCTCATTGATTACGGTAGAATTCAAAGTAAAAGAGAGAGGAGTTGACTGTTTAAATGAATAGAATGAATAGAAGAGAAGAAGAAGTGGAAGAGATTTGAAAAGGAGACGACGATGAATTCTCTTTCTTCTATTCATTGATCTATCATTCAGTCTCACTTCTTTCCCCCTCTTCCTCTACCTCTCCCTCTTCCTCTACCTCTCCCTCTCCCTCTACCTCTCCCTCTTCCTCTACCTCTCCTTCCTCATTTGTAGTTTCCCCATTCTACATTTATCTCCAGATACTCATTGGTTAATGTTCCTTCTTCTGTTTCCTATTTATCACAATTCAATGATTCGATCTCTGATCATCAATTATTTCAGATTGAATGGATAATCCTCTTCCCTTCTATTCACTATCGCCATCTTCTACATCTTCTTCTACTTCTACTTCCTCTTCCTCTTCCTCTCCTTCCTCCTCTTCTTCTTCATCTCGTCGTAAGACCATTCTTCCATCCCATATCCTCGATGGAATCCCCACCGGACAAGGAACCAAAAGACTATCATCTCATTCAATCTCTCATATACTCAATCCTCTTCCTACTTCATCACCCCCCAATTCTACCGTAATCGATGAGTACGGTATGGAGGATCTGCCGGAACTTGAACAGGTAATCGATAATACCCGCTCATCGTAATCCAAATGTTTTCCTTATAGGAAATAGTGATTCGCAAGAGAGGTCGGCCTCGTAAGATGGCCTGTGATATCAACAATCAGACTGATCCATCTAGGAGTGAGAAGATCAAAGATCAGAGTGGGAAGAGTACAAAGATCAAAGATCAATCTATTCATTTCAGATATACCATATGAGAGACATACAGATGTACTAGGCATAGCTCCTTCTCTTGAAGATGCTCTCTGTAAGATATGGTTCGATAAGAAACGAATAGAGTGTTATTATAAACCAGTGAGTTCAAAGATCAAAGATTAAAGATCAAAGAATAAAGATCAAAGATCAATTATAGGCGTGTGATCGTTGTTTGATAGTGTTCACAGATGTGTTCATAGCAGGTCTTCATCAATGTGTTCATGGACCTCGTCATTCATTTCATTGTTCATTTTGTGATATTATCTTCCCTGATAGATATGAGTTCGGTAGACACATTGTTCATACCAAACACACTCAATTTGATACTATCATGGAAAAACTCAAATATATGGAGAAAGAACAACAAGATTATTGATTGATTCTCCACCGTATTCACTCTATTCTACCGTAATAAGGCCTATATTCATCTACCGTAACAGCTGCACGATGGTACCCAACCAGTCATACCGTATCCTACAAATCATTTCATCAATGATCTTCATTTCATCATTATATTTATTGATCGATTGCGTTCGACTTCATCATAATTTAATTATTTATATCTTCATGTTTCTACAACAAATGGAAGGACTACTTGTTAAAGCATAATAATACAATCTAATATACACGATTAATTACTGTTAACTGAGCATTCAGATCACTTTAACATATCACATATGATTTACAGATAAAGAAATATGGAATTATTCATTCTATAAATGGAATGCAATGATAGATAAGTAAGGGGATATAGATACTACATGAGGAGTTCAAATGTGGTGTGAAAAGAGGCGAGAGAGTATACAAAACAAGGAGAGTTTCTCTGCTATCCTTTTCTTTTCACAACTTTGGAAACGAGTATAAGACAATGTGATTAGAATTCTCGTTCATTTAGTTTACTATGAACATATTCAAATACAGAGTACTTCAATTCTGTATCTTCTTTGTAACTCTCCAACCATTTGTACAGAAGACCTGAATGATTCAACTTTTAAAAAAGAAAACTTTAATAAGAACAATCAGTGATGGTCTGTTAACATTCCACACATCTGGGATATATTTTGAGACACAAATTACGTGTGGGTACCCGAAATATTGTAAAATTTCAAATAAAAATCATCAATTTGTGTCCCAATTTTGCGGGTAGGTACCCATAAAATGAAAAAAATTTGTGGTTGAGTAAATCGCACGGGATAACCATGATGAATCTCTGAAACAATTCATACCAATTCTAATATCTATCTCCTTCAATCGATCATAGATCTCTTCCAAATTCTTAGCAAACTTCTTTTCATTGAATGTCAGGTAGATCAAGGGACGACCAGCACGAGAAGCTGCGATCAATTGAAGTAGACCTAGATTATATTGATTGAAATAGTCATAAAGATATTATTGATTGATGATACAAACGATACTGTACTTGACATAGATAAGTACAGTATATATCAATCAATATATGTCACGTAACACAACATAATACACTTCAGAAGAATGAAGTTAAATATTTTTTAAACGAATTTATTGGTCGAATTTACTCTGCAGTATTGAGACAAATAGTGATTGATTGATTGATAGACATGAATAACATAAATAGATAAGATAATGAACAAACTTTTTAGTTCTTTATCACCATTGAATACTCCACATCCCCAATTTCCCGTTGCAATTGGACGTAAGGAGGACTCACGATGAATTCTCATGAAGCCTGCGAATGCCTACAAAGATCAAAGATCAGGTACAATATCCCAAATGACAAGAATGAACCTTCTTGACTTCTCTTTCGATTGCCGCATCGTTGTACTGCGTACGTGGCTTATTGAAAGAAATTGCATCTATAGCGACCAACTGAAAGATCAAAGATCAATTATCGACTGATAGATCAAAGATCAATTATCGACTGCGAGATCAAAGATCAATTATCGATCAAATACTAACATATGATCGTGCTCTTCCATAGATATCTCTCGGTACATCATCACGCATTGCATGTGCCTTCCATTTCAGTGAGCTAGCATATCTATAACATTATTGATTGATTATGATATTAAAGTACTATCGATTGGATAGTACTAAAGCATTATGATGGAACGACCGACCATACAACGCCTATTTTCTGCCATACGGAATTTTTCTAATGTTTTCCATATATAATAAGTAGAATAGATAGAGTACAGTAACGGCCAAAAAGAATGCAACAACGTGTTTTTTGAGTGTAACTTTGCTTGTATGCAACCAATCGGCGTATTTTTTGATATGTTGTGCGCACAGGTCTTACCGTCGTATTGTGTAAGAAAAAGAGCGACGTTTCTGAAAAATCAGAAAAATTTAATGAATTTATTGACTTCGACGATTTTCACATTTTGAACCATTATTTTTGTTTATTTTTTTCCTTGTTTGCATTGTGCTGAAAAATTATTTTATGTTTTCAGGAGATAGGGCGGCTAAAGAACTCTAAGAAATTCAGTCGTCAAGCCATTGCTAGACGCCGGGCCATGGGCATGAAGTTGGTTCACCTGGCAAAGCAGTACAAGACGGATCTAGAGATGATCTCCTGCTCTGCGAATCGTCCAATTCGTACAAAAATCTCTGGAAGGCTTCCTCCGACAAGTTCGAAGATCGGCACATTCCTCAAATTGATCAGCAAGGCTAACCCCCGAAAATCTGTGGTCCGGGAACTCGCGCAAAGATTGCTTCGGGTCGTTTTCCTCTTGGAATACTCTGCTCCGAGGCATGGTAGAGCGCCCAAACGGCCGCATCACCTTCGCCTAGACCTCTATGAACTCCTCCTTCCTCATAATGATCTCAGCGCTATGCGGCGGGCCGATATCGCCCACATGGAACGCTCCTCACATCATCACGGAACCAGCCCCATGCTTCATAGTGGGACCTTGGCACTTTTCACCGAATTTTGGTATCATGGTCGGACGAGAGCATGTTTCTGATGTTAAGAACGTACGAACTTACCCATGTGAGGCGCTTTATGGGATCCAGATTCGGTGAGAAAAGTTCCAAGTTCCCACTATGAAGCATGGGGCTGGTTCCGTGATGATGTGGGGAGCGTTCCATGTGGGCGATATCGGCCCGCCGCATAGGGTTGAGGGCATTATCAATAAGGATACGTACATAGAGGTCGAGGCGAAGGTGATGCAGCCGTTTGGACGCTCTACCATGCCTCGGGGCAGAGTATTCCAAGAGGAAAACGACCCGAAGCAATCTTTGCGCGCGTTCCCGGACCACAGATTCTCGGGGGTTAGCCTTGCTGATAATTTTGAGGAATGTGCCGATCTTCGAACTTGTCGGAGGAAGCCTTCCAAAGATTTTTGTCCGAATTGGACGATTCGCAGAGCAGGTGATCATCTCTAGATCCGTCTTGTACTGCTTAGCCAGGTGAACCAACTTCATGCCCATGGCCCGGCGTCTAGCAATGGCTTGTCGATCTGACCGACTGAGTTTCTCGGAGTCCTTTAGCCGCCCTATCTCCTGAAAACATAAAACAATTTTTCAGCACAATGCAAACAAGCAAAAAAAATAAACACAAATAATGGTTCAAAATGTGAAAATCGCCGAAATCAATAAATTCATTAAATTTTTCTGATTTTTCAGAAACGTCGCTCTTTTTCTTACACAATACGACGGTAAGACCTGTGCGCACAACATATCAAAAAAATACGCCGATTGGTTGCATACAAGCAAAGTTACACTCAAAAAACACGTTGTTGCATTCTTTTTGGCCGTTACTGTATGTATAGCATACCCTGTGTATGAACTGTATTGTAGTGCTCCTTGAATGATTATTGCCTCTAATTTGTCCATTTTATCGAAGAGAAGAAGAGATACTATCATCTCTGGACAACAAAGAAATCGAATCTCTTCCTAAACGGAATAAACATACGCATAATCAAATCATACAGTAACCATTAGCACACTGTAAACATACAATAAACACTAGTATACTGCAACTATACAGTAACCATTAGTATACCGTAAGTATATACTGTAGCCAAAACATACATTTTCTAGCACCCACATTGTGAGTGAGCACTTTCGGTGGATGCGGTCAGTTTTGAGATTCGAAACCCATCTAGGAATATGCGGGAGATCGAGATTAGTAAGAATCACCCCATGCCGGGTCAGTTTTGAGTACTTGAGATGTAGATCGGGTCAGTTTTGTTCTAATTTCGGGTCAGTTTATAATTCGCAAAAAGAACAGAATGAGGGTGGGGCGAAAATGTATGAGGCCAAAAGTACCTGTACAGCTCCAGAACCTAATACTCCCCCTCCGATATATTGATTAGCAAAATCAACTTGAAAACATCCATCCATTTCTTCAATCAAACCCTTAAAAGAAGCATTATACAAATATGAGTACTGTATTATCTTCATGTTATTCAACTTATTCGAGAACAGATCGCATTAAAAATGGAGAAATATTCTCCGAAACTTCTGAGACACAAAAAATCCCTTCTTCATACCATCTGGTCTCTCCACAAATTGAATAAACATTATGAAATAAAGATGAGCTTACGAACTTTATGTGTGACGAACATAGGCGACAGAGGATGCTCCAAATTCGTCCATCCAGTGAAGTTTTTAAAGTCTCTACCTCAATCAATAATATCGATTGATAGTGTATCATGAATACAGTACTCACTCCTGTATTCTTGTCGGGAAAATGTTAACGTGCCTGTGGGCATTTTCGCTGTTACAATACGAAAGTAGTTGAGAATGAATTGCATCTTAGTCATAGACATGACATCACCTCCAATGTGAAAACTGTAATAGACAATTACGATAATGAATTAATAAGATGAATGGATATGAACCCTCTAAAATCGAATCTATTGAATTCATTTCCTTGTCGTTCAATAGCCACAAAGAAGGAATAGGCCAATAGACACGCTGCTTGTTCCTATGAATGAATTACATTTCAATCACTTCTATAGATGTCAGAACATTTATTATTGTTTATTGTTAAGTTCTATACTATAGTAAGAACTTGACAATAAACAATAATAACAAACTTGGCTCATTGATACGGATCTGGCGGTACTGTACAATCCGGAACTAAGAATAAGAGGAAGTGGCTGAAAATGAATCGATATGAATAAAAGATCAAAGATCATAACAATAATTACCTTTGAAATGATTTTGTCCGATCTGAGAGCAAGTGAAGCGATCTTTTCAATTAATCGAAGTATATTCGATTTATGCTCAGCATCGCCATTTTGAAGAATCTAAGAACTATAAGTATTATGAATAAGTTGAGGGATTAAAATATATAGACATACCCTATTCAATGTTTTCAGTTCGATTCTCTTTGCGTATGAATTGATACCAGACTGAAAATGAGATATTGACAACAATATTGATTGTATGGCCTACTTGTAAATGTCCAAGATCACGAATACCAGTAGAGAATGATCGAAGAGCCTCATAGACAAGTTCATGTTTCGGTCTCTTTGATAGACCCTCACAGGGATGATTAGTTGATACAGCAAAAGGTAATTTCACGTATCTGAATCAGAATATAAAGACATGAAAAAAGAGTACTCGTACCCAGTGTGTCCATATTTGAATGTTTTATCATGATAATAAGTGGGAGCAGCCTTCGGACACTCGAGTTCACTCCATTCTTCACTTAGATCATACCAACAATAATTCTCTGGGTTAGTCTTTGATGGATGAGGATATTCAACTGAATAACAATATTAAATTCCATATAAATTAAATCTTGTACTATTTATAATCATAATTAGCTGATACAACTAACCATTGACTGTCGGATTCTCATTTGACCATTGACTGATTAGACAACTTAGCTCCTCATTCGATTCTCTTGAATTCTCAAATGATTCCCTAAATTCTGAATCGTCTTCCTCTTTATCAATTTCACCAGCAGCATCTTCTCCTTCTACGTCTACATCATTATTATACGGACTTGATCGTTCTTTCTCCGATATCATCTCTTGATCATTGAATTCTCTCTTTGACTTCTTCACTTCATCTTCCACTTTACATGGTGATTCAGTGTTCTCTTTACTCGTCCTCTTTCGTGGGGAATCAGAATCTTCTGACATCTGAAAATATGGACAAAATACAATATTCGCGAAGGAAAGATTCGGTGTCACGACACCACTCCCAAACACTTCCATGAAATTTCATATGAAAATATTTAAAAATTTAAAAATTTAAAAGCTCGGAACCGTTGAATATAAAAACCGGAATTCAGACATATATCTGACCCATATGTAGGGGACAATCACGAATACACAAGAAGAATTATCATAAAGTAATTTTTTAAATGATTTCTCAAAATTTTAATTAATTAATTATGTAGTTATTTTTACTTAATGTCATTAAGTAACATGTTAAGGTTTATCGTAGAATATGTTCACGTCACGTATACCTTTTTTTAAATTTGCACTTGTCTTAAATTCAAATTTTTTCCGAAATGGGTTTATCGTTTAAAATGAGGAATTGATCAATGCTGGGCGGAATAACACTCCTGCGGAACAGTGTTTGCAGCATTGTATTTGCATTCGATAAATCTCCCATCGTTCTTTTTATGATAGAAGATTCCTTCAAGAGCAAGCCCATTATCAAATGTCCCTAGATGAAGACATCTAAACGAATTATTATTAATATTATTATTATTATTACTATTATTATTATTATTATTATTATTATTATTATTATTATTTTACATTTTAATAATTATATTATTTATAACTCACTTATTTTTGTGTCGCAGATACAACGGTTTATGTATAACAACGAATCCTAATGTACGTTCACATAGAAAATGATTAGAATGAGGAGTGAATTTGTAGAGCAAAATATCTGAATCTGATGAACTCCATGGATTCCTCATAAGTATATCATATTCTTCTTTTCCTACAATATCTATATTCATTTAATATCAATCAATAATCTACACACCGGTGAGATTCACAATTGTCATATTGATTTTTGTGTAGTATATACTTGGAAAGTACGGTAGATTGATCTCTTCCGTTGAAGTTATGATAGAGACGAGAGAAGATAAGAGAAGGATACTGTAATGGTGAAGATGTTGTAACTGTAGGACTATTGTAGGTAAGGGATACGGTAATGATGGAAATGATATGGTAGGGTTACTGCTGCTAAAGGGATACGGTAATGATGGAGACGATATTGTACTGCTGCTGCAGGTAAATTATACGATAATGATGTAAGAAATGATACGGTGGACAGAAGGGTTACTGTAGGAACAAGGAAAAATAATACTCACACTCTTCTCATTGTAGACCAATTCAAATGAAATAACGAAGAATGAATGAACAAATCATATGTCAAAGATAATATCTACAAAATTACATTACGTATTTAATTGTTATTCAATAATCAAAACTTTCTCGTTAAAATGTGTCCTTGAATGTACTTAGACTCAATAAACAAATCAACTGGGGTAATAAAACCAAATAGAATAGTTAAATACACTCCCCTCATTATCTATCCGTACAGTGTCATAGAAGAAGAAGATACGGTTTCTATTTTCCGTATCATAATTTTATAAATTGTAATTGATATATGAATGACGTCAGTTCTGGATAAACTGTATTAAAACCGTCGGTTATGGGAAAGATTATGAAGACGAAAGACAAAATTGTGCAAATCTATCGTAATCCATATCATTTCATATTGAAAAAAAAACAGCAAACATTTCGGCTGTCAAAATACCATTCTATTTTATTGTATCAGCCTCGTTTGTATTACATATATTATTATTTAAATGTAAAAAATAATATCATTTTCATTTTAACTTTGACAGCAAAACTCAAAAGTGCAAAAGTATACATACAATTAGCGTATTAACATAAGTGCATAATTTTGTATGAATGAATGAGATATAATTTGTCTCAGTTTATTACTAAATCAATCTCATTCACAGCTTGAAGTACAAACGATAAAATGATATTATCTCATGAGGATCATTTATCAAAGAACTACTCGCTTTTGTCTATTGAACAAGAGGATCACTTCATATTTTATTGATTGATTCATTCTTTCTTTCAGGGATACCGTACAATATCTTCATCATAAAACCATTTTATAGGCGATGAAATATCCCTCTCACGTGTTAGATATTACTGAAGAAGAAATGAAGATTGATGGGGGAGAGGGAGAGATCCTAAAGAGAGAGGGAGAGATGCTAGAGGGAGAGGGAGAGATCCTAGAGGGAGAGGGAGAGATCCTAGAGGGAGAGATCCTAGAGGGAGAGGGAGAGAACCTAGAGGGAGAGGGAGAGATCCTAGAGGGAGAGGGAGAGAACATAGGGGGAGAGGTAGAGGGAGAAGGTGGAAAGATGGATGAGAATGAATATATTTATTCATGGTTTAGTTTCTATTCTGACTTCAATATCGTTATTGCTCTTCACTCTTACACAGGAGCAATACTTAGGAAGAGTAAAAAAAGAACAAATGATGACTTCTCCCTCTCCATCTTCCTCTCTCCCTCTCCCTCTCCCTCTCCCTCTCCCTCTCCCTCTCCCTCTCCCTCTCCCTCTCCCTCTCCCTCTCCCTCTCCCTCTCCCTCTCCCTCTCCCTCTCCCTCTCCCTCTCCCTCTCCCTCTCCCTCTCCCTCTCCCTCTCCCTCTCCCTCTCCCTCTCCCTCTCCCTCTCCCTCTCCCTCTCTCCCTCTCCCTCTCCCTCTCCCTCTCCCTCTCCCTCTCCTCTCCCTCTCCCTCTCCCTCTCCCTCTCCCTCTCCCTCTCCCTCTCCCTCTCCCTCTCCCTCTCCCTCTCCCTCTCCCTCTCCCTCTCCCTCTCCCTCTCCCTCTCCCTCTCCCTCTCCCTCTCCCTCTCCCTCTCCCTCTCCCTCTCCCTCTCCCTCTCCCTCTCCCTCTCCCTCTCCCTCTCCCTCTCTCCCTCTCCTTCTTCCTCCTCGTTAACCAATTCATATCTCCTATCTACTATAATATGATTATACACTTACATTTCCTCCATTCTTCATAATATTATAATATCAGTGTTAGATATCTTGAAAGAGTTCCCCCAATCGAAATCGTCTTTACAATCCACAATCTTGTCTAAAACAGTTCTGTCAGAGTATGGCTTCAAATTATAATTAGACATGGTATACATTGATTAAGTATGGGAATTATGAATAATACTCTCGTCTCATGTACAGTATGCATGGAGATATTTTATATACAATGCATTACAATTCTTCTTCTTCTTCTTTCTTTTCAATGAAATACAAACCAATCCACAGCTTTCCATCCACACTTTTATGTACATGTTTATTATCGTTCTCACAACCTCCCTCTAGAATCTCTCCCTCTGCCTCTAGAATCTCTCCCTCTCCCCTTAGAATCTCTCCCTCTGCCTCTAGAATCTCTCCCTCTCCCCCTAGAATCTCTCCCTCTGCCTCTAGGATCTCTCCCTCTCCTCCATCCACTTCAATCTCTTTCTTTTGTTCAGATAAGAACATCTTTTGTTGTTCAATGTGACTGACTGTGGGTATTCTGATTACGAGTACCACAACTCAACTCTCCAGCCCTCCCTCTCTCTCCCTCTCTCTCAAGGATTTCTCCCTCTGCCTCTCCTACCGATTCTCTACCTCTCCTTCTACGATTCATCTTCTTCATTCATTCAGATTGATCATTCTCTTCTTCTTCCATTATCAACTTTTTCTTTCTTTTTCACGGATGAGCTTTTTTTTCATTTTCCCGATTGTTTAGTTAGATTTCAAAGAAAGATTTGGGCGAAAATGTCACGGTAATTTTTGGGGAAAATGGTACAGCATTTGCTTAATACTTTCGCAAAAAATCTTTGAACCATCCTTAGACTATATTGGATTCCCTCCATATTCATTCTAATATAGATATAGTCTTCATCTTCAAACAGTCAACATTTCAATTGACGTGAGCTCAGTTGCTAAGTGGTCTACTCCATTCATAAGTCTATGAATACTCTGTCTCCTCCCTCATTCTCCCTCTTGGATCTCTCCCTCTCCCTCTTAGATCTCTTCCTCTCCCTCTTGGATCTCTTCCTCTCCCTCTTTGATCTCTCCCTCTCCCTCTTGGATCTCTCCATCTCCCTCTTGGATCTCTCCCTCTTCCTCCATTTCTCCCCTCTATATTGAATTAAACTGTAATCTCATCTTTCATTCCATTAAAATCCCATCATCTTCAGTTTCTCGTCTATTCATATTTCTTTTGAACAGAACAAATATTTTTTCCAATCTCCTCCTCAAATATCTCATCTACCGTAATCCATTTAATTACTTTTACTGTCCATTTCTCACGTACTCAACACTTTTTTTCCATTACAAATTATTAATAATAACATATTTCCTGTAAAAGTTCATACTGAAAACGACGTTGAAGTTATTATTTATTTGTCCTTTCATACTACAATACTTTATTCATTCCATTATATATTATCATATTATTTATGTTATTCAAACATATTATTATTATTGTAAACATGAAGTTTATGTACAGAAAACATTCCGTGATAGTTTAGATGTATACAGAACTGTATACGGAATGATACGATGTTTTCAATATATTATATTATTCTCTAATCAAAATGTATACATACTAGATGTGTGATGATATTGTTAGATCAATAGAACAATCTGTATGAATTCTAACTTTATTACAGAGAAAGTGATCAAGACCGCAGATGGTATTTACGATTTTTCTATAATTTTCCGAATTTTATGATTTGCGAAAAAAACACTGCATCAAAAAATGTAAGTATAAATTAGCCAGTGACAAAATATTGAATGATTAATCAAGTAATTTTCATATTCGATCTTCTTTTCTTTACCATATGACTATCACTGAATAGTTTGCCCTTATTCAAGAATATTTAGCACTTATTCATTCCATGTAATAATTAATTCCTCTCGTCCCGTTGATATAATATTGATTGTTTGTATATCCAATGAATCTCCGATCACATATTATATATCCACTCATTTCATATCTTTAGTTTTATTCTTCATCAGATATCTATATTTCTCCCCCCTCGGGGATACCTATTCCTTTCATCTCTCCCTCTCTCCCTCTCCCTCTCTCCCTCTCTCTTCCTCCCTCTCCTATCTCCTCGTTTCTTGACACCATATCCATTTGTGATTGGAGATTCTCTCCTCTGATGTCCCTTGCAGCTCCTTCTTCTAAGTATTGCTCCTCCCTCTAGAACTACTCTATCCTTATCTCCTCCCTCTCCATCACTATATCCATCACCCTCTCCTCCTCTCTCGCCTTCCTCCTCTCTCCCTTCACCTCTCCTCCTCTCTCCCTCTCCTTCCTCCACCTCTTCTCCCTCTCCCTCTTCTCTCTCTGTCCTCTCTCCCTCCCTCCTCCATCCTCCTCCATCCTCCTCTCTTCTTCTCATTCTGTTGCATGGTTAGGTTCACTCAATGACTCGATCTTCTTCTTCTTCACTCTCATCATTCCTACCCAGTCATCTTTTCACCCCCCCCCCAAATACCTCATGTTTCAACTTCCCAATTCTCTTCTCCCTCTCCCTCTCTCTCCCTCTCCCTCTCCCTCTCCTTCTCCCGTCAGAATGTAACATTCTAAATCCCTCATGAGTCGATCATAGACTCGTCCGAACACTCTTATAGAGAATCCATCATTCATTCTATCAATGAGTATTGTCAATCTTTTCTCCCTCAATCTTAAATATAACTGAAAAACAGATTTTTCCAGTTTGCTTGGTCCTCTCTGAAAATCTGTCATATCGCCATTATTTACCATCTTATTTTTATTTGTTTATTCATCATTTAAAAAAATAAATAATGAATGACATGATCATGATTGAGAGATATTTAATGATTTATTATCAAACATCATATATTTTATGTATTCATTCATCCTAAGCATTTTGATAAACATATAATAATATAAATGGGCGGAGTCATATGTACTCTATAGTAAATGTTCTTATTCCTCATTGACTCCGCCCACTTTGTGTAGATTCATCTAAATATTTATACACTCCCTCACTTTTTATCTCTCATTTTAACAGTTGGTCCTCTCGCCTTCTTTTTTTACATTTTAACGAGTTTTCTGTCTGTTGGGATCTGAATCGTGGTCTTTCGCTCTCTACCTCTCCATCTCCTCTCCCTCTACCTCTCCATCTCCTCTCCCTCTACCTCTCCCTCTCCTCTCCCTCTCCCTCTCCAACCCCATTCCTTCTTTTCTACTCATCTTCATCTATCACTTCTACTTCCTCCTCCATCTCCTTCATCATTATTCAATTTCATAAATTAAGTAATTCAGTGGTTGAATGGAATCAACTCATGATCCTCCATTAATCAATCATTTCAATGATACTTCATGTGAATACTCTGAACAACTTCTACTGGTATATTTCATTTTAATAATATGAAGCAATTGAGAATTCGATGAAAAAATAGTTTGAATTCTGATTGCCCTTGGGACATTTCCGTGACTATTCGGATTTAGTATAAGATGTATTATCCATTTTTATTCCTCATAAAATAAACATTTTGTCGTAAGACTCTCGAATTGAATGTAGTTAGATGAATGAACTGGACAAAATAGATATGGTAGACTTTCCCACTCGATCTCTCAACACAATGTTCAGACTAGAAATATATTTAGTGGGAAAACAAAATCTAATAGAACTTCAGACTCTACCCCTACGCTTTATTCGAGTTCATACAGCACTGGGAATATATAAAATATAAATTTTAAAAAATTTCTTCATATACTACTTATTTATTAATTTTATGCGGTTTTCAAACGTGGCGAAAGTAAACTAAAAACTTCGCGAGAATCAGCAAAACTATGAGACTTTTCATTGCGTTCAATTTCTTTTTGCGATTTTTGAAGATACCTTTAGAAAGGAAACCATGTCATATTGTCTCCAATATTAAATCTATCCTATTTATTGATTAGCTCAAGTATGACTGAACTGGAGATAGAAAGAAGATGATATGATGATGTGATGTCATATGAATATTCAATTCTTTCTCCCAAATACGTTTCACATTCTCACAACCTTTAAAACTGCTATTTAGAATGGAATTGATAAATGTTGAATGTATTTCATGGGTACAAACTTTAGAACACAAAATTATTAAATCGAATGAAAGTAGATTAAGGCGATTTTAAAATAGTTAAATAACTAATTAATTAAACAATTAAGCAATGGAAGATGTTCTTCGTTGGTGGAATTGGTCTTCTAACAGCTCTTCTATCTATTCTACACAATTGTTTACTCTATTATACATTCATAACATCAAGGATACTACGTGAGAGATTCTATTGGAATATATGAGATCATAGTCAATCAAATCACTTATCTCTCTCTCTCTTGAGAATACTTTCATGACTAGGCAGAGGGACAGAGAAAGGGACAGGGGGATAGGGAGAGGGACAGAGGGAGAGGGAGATGGAGAGACATTTGCATAGAAATAACGTCTGTATTGAACTATATTGATAATAAAATTGTCCAAATATTTTTTTCATTTTGAAACTAAAAGGATATAATGTATGTTGCAGGCAAGAGGAAGTTAACCTATCTCAAATGGCTTTCATTATGTGATATATTCGTTTCACTATCGTATATCGCAATTATGTGTGTGCAGGTAATTTTTTCTCAGAATTTCTTATGTTGCATGATTTCCTGCAAAAAAAAATCACAATCAAGGTGATAGTGCAAAACTTATTATTTCTGAAATATCAAGACCAAACTCTATACGATTTGTGTTCATTGATTTATTGATTGTTCTTTGATCAATTATTGATTGATTGATTAAGGTGTACGTGGACTATTTCCATTCCCTCTTCCTCTTCTACATGTGGCACACATATCTCGTATGGTTACTCTTCTTCACTATTAAATCTGAAAGAGAACATAGAATAGCAGATGTTGTCTCTCTTTCATATTATTCGACCCTTTCAATCATCCCTTTCCATATCCAATTCATTCTTAGAATCTTTAATCACTCCCATAACACAAATCAAAGAAAAGAAAAGAAATGTGGATCTAATTGCGTTCATTACGTCATTCAACAACAGAGACAGAGATGTCAATGTTTCCATTACCTATATAGACATAATAATATCATATTCCATCCTTACACATAGTGGTTACTGCAAATAATAGACTTTTTCTTAGAAAATGTGTTCATTAGACTAATGATCAGATTATGCATACATTCTGATGATATGATTAGAATATGGTTTATTATTAGCAGACTCTATTATAAATAGACAATTTATTATTTTTAAATGTCGACTAGAAACAATACCGTAGTAGTTATATTTGTAGTTTATGTGGTCGAATCATGTTAACAGTTAACTTTGATCTCTATATAATACATATAATATGTATTTAATTGTAAACCTATCCCATTGCAGGTGATAGCATATACAATATCCCATATAACATTCTCATCTTCTTCATATCTTCTCATGGCTGCCACTATTGAACGATATCTTCAGTCTACAGCTAATACTAGGTTAGAATCATCTTCCTCTCCTCTCCCTATAGAATCTCTCCTCTCCCTCTAGAACCTCTACCTCTCCCTCTTGTATTTCTCTCCCCCCCCCCCCTCCCACCTTTCCATCCTCCTTATATATCTGTATATCTCTCGAGGGGGGCAGAATGAATGAATGGCTTGATACAATGAAATGGAATTTCCTCTCATCTTCTTCTTCTAAATTGAAAGAAGTAACAGAAAGGGAACAATTCACATTCAATCTTTCCCGGAACATATGGTGATGAATAAGGGGATGATGAATTCATACATTTTTTAATAGTAAAAAAAATTATGTGGACGGATAAACTATGCGGTAGGTCATCTTTAGCGATATGAGATGGTTCCAGTGATCCTTATTTATTGCAATGTTCATAAAGCCTGGTCTGACTATATTCATAAATTGATCATTCCATCCAAATTGGGGTTTTCCTCTTGATCGCCTTGGGCCTTTTTGATACCATCCCATAACTCATCTCGACCATTTGTCAGAATCAAACGAAAATATGAGAGCACCCCAACGCCATCTGTAGAACTGGACTGTTGATACATTCGTCTTCTTATCGAGTTGTGCTGCGCCAGAGATTTTATTTCCTATTTTATATGAGTTTAAACATCTGATCATAAATCATAGCAGGCTTTTCAAACAATACAATGGATACTAATATTTTCATTGATGAGTAAACTCTCAAATTCTGTCAAACTATACTTTGCCCTTTCAATTCACCCTTAATGGTTTGTTTATCATCCTGGGAGTAGTAAATTGTTCATTTTTGTGTTATCATAAGGGAGATTGATCTTTGATCTTTGATCTTTCAGATCGACAGCTTTGTTTCATTGTCTTCGTTCTCATCGTTCATTCGTTCTTTTCTTCTGTTTCTTAGCTGGATGTATCCTAAGAGGGACAGTCTTCTTCGAGATTCAAGTATAACTTAAAATTATATACATAAACTATTATTATTATAATGAGATATTTCATTTAGAAAATATGGAAAAAGTTCTGATAAACTTCAAATGCACTCATAAATCTCTTGAAATTGTTACTTTGGTCTCTGAAATAAGTGACAGTTGTTAGTATGAATTCGATAAACAGACTGAAGAGAACATGTGTCCATTTGAAGAGTCCAACACGAATCGAAGAGACAATTGGATTTACAATGCTTATGAACTATTTCACACTAGAGATAGTATAGACAGATAGAGAAAGTACAAGGGGGCACATAAACAGTAAACATGGAAAGGTTTTGAACTGAAAAAAAGATGTATCGAAGGGACCTCACTCAACGAATCTGTTATAAAACAGAGAAATAGTTTGAAATAAGGAGATACTGTAGAGAATATTCATGGGTGATTCAAATAAATATTTCTGAAAACACGTTTAAACGTGTTTGATTTCAGATAGCAACAAATCCAGATTGTAGTGGATTCTCATCAATGTGGGCAACAGTAGCGAGTCTATCATCATCTCCTTTATTTGATATCATATGGAAGTTTTGGATTAGAAAGATTCTCACTGTCATTCTACCATTTGGAGGTTAGAATATTTTGTATTCAATCAATTTATTTATTTAATTCCTTTATTTTACATAATACATAATATGATATTGATAGATGGATGACGATATTTGACATTTCAAATAGTTGAATAATGGGATGCAATCCAATTGCTTTGAAATGAATCTACTTTCCATTCTTAATTCCAATTTGACATCGAGACTCCCAAATATAATATGTCTTCGTGAAAAGAAAATGAGCTCATATGACAATATCTAGTTACTCTATATCATGTCCTAGAGTCATTACTAACCATTTACATCATTATTTGACGTATATTTATTCCTATTTTGATCTATTTATTTAGTCATCCAAATATACGATTAGATACTTCTCTCTTCTAATATATTATACATTCAAATGAATCTATGATCACTTATTTAATCATCTATTATTCATTCACACGTTTTCTATACAACTTCATTCATTCAAGTCCTATCTATTCTTTTTCTTCATTGACCTTACGATTAAAATCTTCCTACGCAGAATAAAGAGTTAAAAAGGGAAGTCTATCGAAACTAAATAGAAATAAAAGAATGAGAATCTCAGTTCGGCATTTTAATTTATTCATTAAAATAATTAATTAATTAATTTGTTTTCAGTTCTGGCAACTTTCAATGCACTCATAGTCTACAATGTACGATTGTCCAATAAAGATCATACTGTCAAAACACTTATTCTATATGTTACTGTAGGTCCAAGGTAAGAACAATCAATAATCTAATATCAATCAATAAGATCCTGATTCAGGGGAGAAGTAACACGTTTGAATGCCCGCCTTCGTACCGTAACCCGTATGCTCGTTATGGTAGTCTCCACGTATCTTCTATCAAATGTTATCGATGTACTCATTGCAATCTGGGAAAATGTGGACCCCGATAGTTTAGTCGTAAGTTAGAGTTATCAGAGATCAAAGATCAAAGATTCGTTCAGGCCTATCCAGAAGCGTATACGTTCCTGTCTGACATATCATCATTCCTTCCAATTCTTGCATGTGCTCTTCGACTTCCCATCTATGCAATCAACGATCCAACTATTGCTAGAGAGGTATGGATACGATTATTTATTAATTCCATCATTTGATTATTCCATTCATAGACCATGAATATACAACTAATTTCCATTAGTCATCCATGCATGACTGCTTATCAGAGATCAAAATTTGCAATTTTCCACCACATTAACTCTCTAATGTGTTAACCTGAATTAATGTAACGAAAAGATTAGATTAAAAAATAAATAATATTATTGACTTCATCTATTAGTCATCATCAAATATAATCTGATTGTATCTCCTTTATAGGTTCGACACAGTGCTTGTAATATCTGTGGATATAAGAGAAGAGGTGAAAGAGAACTGAAGGAACTGCTTCCTGTTAGTGATCCTTCTAGTGAAAAGGTACGAGTGGTGTCCATGCCCGCGCACTTAATCTTTCTTAGTTTTTTCAGAAATATATCGAGTCTCGATACGGTATGGGATCGCTGATAATGGCTCGAGCAGCTCTCGATCGACCAAAAACTTCTGTTGTATCAGACGTATCCATTCTATTGTGATTACTTTATAGGTATCCATGAATATTGATTAACCTTAATCAGATGACGTCACTAGTGCATGTTTGTCACAAATCCTCCAACAACGTTAGTGACGTCACAAAGAGTTTGCCAATATCCATGGATCTCTATCAACTCTTTTCCATCATTATCATTATCATTGTGTCATTGTCATTAATACCTCATCTGCCATTCTATTATCTCATACGAGTATTCTTCATCTCATTTCATTTCAATCATAAAGCTCTTCATCTATTATGACAACAATCAACGAATAATCAATAGATGAGCACCTAATCAATCAATAACAACTACAGTATAATCTATCAATCAATGATCTTTGATCTTTGGTCGATCTTCACTATTCAATTGTAATCGTTCTTCCTTTTCATCATCTGGGGGACTAATCAAAGCTCTCTTCACTTCATCCCAACTTGCATCTCCTCCCCATAACTTCTTCACTAGATCATCATAATCATTATAACTACCTGTAATCAATCAATAATATCAAATCGATCGATAATCTCTCTCTCTACCGTACCTGTCAATCCAGTCAAGAGTGGATTCGATTCCATCTCATCCCAATTCTTCAATAGACACATTGCCCTACCGTACTCTGCATTCGTGATAACCTGTATTATCGATTGATATCTTATATGGAATAGAGGGAGGATTACGGTACCATGTCATCAGGTGGATATAGGGCAGCCGCTACATATCGTCCTTCTGCATTGAGAAAGTTGAATGTAGCGAGAGCATCTTCCTAGACAAAAGAATATATAAAGAACATAATAAATGAATAGAATAGAATAATATGTAATTCATTATTCAACGACTGAGACTATTCTTTAGTCTATCTATTCATTCATTCATTCATTCATTCATTCCCGAGACTTCTCATTCATTCTACCGCAGTCAATGACTACCTACTGCTCATATCTACCGTATCCAATAACAACCACTTCCAATCAATCAATCAATATTCTCCACTTACCGTATCCGATATCTCCAATCCAATCTTGTGATCACGTAGAAATGGATACACACGAGCTCGTACCTGATAGTGAAAATAATCAGTGATTCCATTCATACTTACAGAGACTATACTATACTCATGATTACTTCTTCTATATTCTCTACTTGGAAACATCATGTCGTCTCCCCCTCATTTCCTCTATTTGATTGGCTGTATTCAGACAAAAACGACATGTGTCACCACTCTCACCATCACACTCTCACTATACATTCAACCTATTTATAAGACTACTACTGTAATCATCAAACCAATTACCGTATACCTTATCAATATTCTTCTTATCTCCTACTCCAAGGACAAGAATATCAATCTTTGGTTCGAGTAGAGCAAATAGAGATAGAGATTCAGGAGTGATATCATCTGATGTCCTCACTCTCCATGATAAAGCAGTCTTAGGGAAGAGGGCGATTGGACCGTATCTACAACGAATGAATGCATACTGTAGTAGTTGAGGGAGTAGGGATAGTATGGACAACAGTGATAGAGAAGGAGAGGGAGAGAGGAGAGGGAGAGGTAGAGGTAGAGGTAGAGGGATAGGGAGAGGGAGAGGGAAAGGGAGAGATATAATCTATTGTTTGTTTGAATGGAGCAGAAAACTCGAAGATTAGAACAAGTCCTTCAAGATAAATAAGAAAGAATTCTCTCAAGTGAGACAAGGGGGGATATAGACCAAATATAATATATCTACGTAGAAATTCTCAAAGTGATACAAATGTCTATGATCATAAGGCCAATAATTAAATATAAATAATAAAAATAAGAATAAAGTAGATACAAGAATGATCCATCCAACATTCGAAATCCATAACAACTCAATCCTCGAACTCCCATTTGTTTCGCTTCTAACATCTCCTCTGATAGAAATGATACTCGCGATCTACAATAAAAATCCATTAATCATTTATTTGTTTATTATTATTATTATTACCTCTGAGACAAATCCGATTGTCCCATGGGATTCAGATGAAATGAATCGAGTGCTCCTGAATGGAATACCGTAATCAATACATCAATACAGTAGTACCAATAAATCAACATCTACAGTATACCTGTGTCTGCTCTTCCTGCAAATGTCCTCTTGGATACTTTGGTGATGAATCTCCATCCATATCTTGACCACATCTATTTCCTTCCTCCTTTCTTAGTCTATTAATCTTCTTCTACTCTCAATTAGTCCTTCTTTCTTCTCGAGAGACTCGTTTACTTATCTGAAATGTGCAATACTTTATTCAATGTGTCTGATATTTAATACAATCTCTCAAATGGAAATGGACTCGAAAGAGGGGAATAAACGATATGAATGAGAAGGTACAATGAATATACACCAATGGAGATGGATTATATGGCATTGGAATGATATGAATAGAATAGAATGGAATGAATACTATGGTAGAGATTATCACAAGATATGGCATAGTGAATGCAAATGTATGAACGATAGATCAATATGAACAATGGGAATAAGTAGCGAGTATGAATCGATAAAGCAGTGATAACAAAGAGTAGAAGAAGAAGAGGAAGGATGAGTTAATTGCTCATATCTACAGTAGTTTCTCCCTCTTCTTCAACATCTTCATTGTCTCTGAAATTGGCTGGTGGAGTAGCATAGCCATTGTGGAGATTATGAACCGAATCAGCCAGTGATTCTTGTGCCTCCTATAACGAAAACGAATAGAATACAGTAGGAAAGGATACGGTAGATCAATCAATACCATACCTGTTCCTTTTCCTTCGTCGTAGATTCACTGAGAGCTCTTTGCCAATCCGGAATCGTGAGAGATGTTGGCTTCACCGGAGCAAATTGATTCTGACTATAATTATTGAATGATTGATGGATACTGTAGTTTGAGGGGAAAGGATTACGGTACTTGAGAAGTAGAGAACGAATCGTAGATATTCCAGTCTCTATTCTGGATAGATCTGCATCACGAGAATGAAGATTTATTAGAGCACGAGATACCTTAATCAATACTTGCCCATATATACAGTAATCTCCATCTACCGTACCTCACTCTGCTGTTCAGCCAGGATTCTACTCGTCTGTGACACACTATCCATTACGAACTTGATCGAATTGTGCAGTTCCCTCACCTACAGTATACCATAATTCTCTTAAGCTCGATAAATCGATCGATATTGCAGATATCAGTATACCGTATACCTCTTCTTGCAATCTTCGCTGTTCTTCTGCAGCAGGATCAGGAATATCGAAGAACTTAGGAAGAACCCATGATCTGTAAAGAATTTATTATGATGAAATTAGAAAATAAAATGTTGTATTTTATGATCTATTTTTCCATGTTTCATAAACTTGAAATTGTTTGATGTAGACGGATATAAATATATGAGATAGAAGAATGAAAGAAGAGAAGTTGATAACAAGAGAATAGTGAATAATCAAATAGACCATGGAGATGCAAATAATAATGAACGAAAATATGAGGAAATATGATATATGAGATGGATAATCGTCAATATAGAAAAGGTAACCTGAGTAGTTTGTAACCAGCATATGAGACTGATCCAATAACCAGAACTGCTTGTGCTGTGGACAATATACGATTCTATCAAAGGGATCGATATGATAGGATAAAGATCAAAGATCAAACCTGTGGTTGAGGTTGTGGATAGTATCCATATCCAGGATGGGTTACGGTAGATTGATATTCTCCTCCGGATGATCCCTTCTCGAGAATAAGTCTACGTGCTTCTTCGATCTCTTCAGTCGTCACTCCCTAAATATAAATGAAGTATAAGATGTATGATTGAATGGTCCTATAGGGATAGAAATGAGATCGTCGTTTCATACATTCCATTCCATTAAACATATTTAACAAGAGTACTAAACGGTTCTCATACATAATATTTCGGTTTTTGATAGATTCAATTTTCAAGGGAAGCATTGTACCCCTGTATATTGGTCTTTGATCTTTATTCTATGAATGATCTTTGATCTTTCAAAGTAATGATAGTGATACCTTGGAGAGAAGGAATGTCTTCTGTTCTTCGTATGGTGAATCACGCACCTGAATACAACAACTACAGTAATCACAGGATTGATCTTTGATCTTTACCTTAGGTGTGGTCATAAACTTCTTCGCAGCCTCTACCATATCCTGACGGAGTCCATCCTCCATCTTCAACTACCACCTCATAAGTTACACATTTTAAAACGCGATGTCTTACAAAAAAAAAATCCCTCATTCTCATATACGGTGCAACTATTTCTATTCAAGATTTGGTTGTTTCACAAGTTCGCAAAATTGGGCAAAATTTCTGGTGAGCAGTTGCAATCACATCGAACTTCTAGATCAAATGAAACCGATCAGATATCGCTTACTTGGATGAAACCATTGTCTTCATTCGAATATAAATACATCAAATAATAGATGGAATATGAATAGTTTATCCGTATAGATGCATATACTACATATATTATATACTCGCATTATAATAAAGAATGAATAAGTTAATACAGTACACTATTAAATCATCTCTATATTTCTACATAAGTATACAATAAGACGAGTATCACAGACACTACTACGAGGTATACATCAAATAGTACAATCAATAATCTCAAGATCAATCAATCAATCAATAATTGAGATTAGTCAATCAATCGATATCTAATTCTTCGATTCTAGAATTCCTTTGAGATGATCAAGACTCTTATAGAGAGCATCTCCGAATTCCTTCGCGTCTCTCTTACTCTTAAATGATTTAACTATTCAACATTAAAACATTTATTTTTTTAAATGTTATTATGCCGAACATAAAGGTCATAAAAATGGCATAATCTATGGTAAATGCAGTACATGTATTATATTATGATCATACCTTATTACTAGTGATGACAGCTCCAAGCATTGATCCAATCACATTGTATCCAACACCAAATCCATCAGGGACGACCGGTCCGAAACCACCAAAGACGAGGGTCTTAACACGAGATCAGGTTACGGTAGGAAGGCTAATCGATCGGCAATATACAGTACCTCAGTGGATAGAGTAGATGTGGAGAGGACAAAGTGACCCATACGAGAATGAGCAGGAGATGAGAAGAACTGAATTGATTAGCGTCAAAAAAGTACCACGAAGCACTGGAAACGATAAATTCATATGAACTATAGGTAGTGAAACAAGAAAACAACAGGGAGTATCAGGTTGATCGGGTAATAATGGACTATTAATTCATTGGCTTCTAACTAGACGCGCAAAAGTTATATCGTGCACAAGGATGAAGGATATGTGCCGACACTACCTTATATCATTTGTCCCTTATATCACGGAATTATATAGGGAGTCACAAAGTTTGACTGGACAGTTCTCTTTAAACCACTATATCCCTGTCCTCTACATATTGATCGAGTTAATTTTAACCTTACAAAATCGCCAAGAAAGCAAGGCCAAGCAGGTTGGGACAAGTATAGCATACTAATGGTTCATATTTGTGATCATTCCTAGTTCTTGATATTAACGACTAATTGGCTCATTATAACCAGTTCAATCTAATAGATATATCAAACTAACATCATGAGGATTCCTTCCTGCCCTCTCAGCCGTAATCTTCAATCCAAGCAAATGACGATCGAAACCCTGACCTATAATTGATAACCATACAATCTAATCTAATCTAATCATGAAACTGACCCATGGACGCTTCTTTGACCAACTGAGAGTGTACGGTAGAGCATTGGCTAATCAACTTCTTCGCTTCATCTCCAGTCAATCCTCCAGCAATTGCTGTAGTGGCTGCACGAGTTGCACCCGTTGCTGATCTACAACAGGTCATTTCAATATAGAACATATTTTGGAATAATATAGAGCCGCAGAAATTTCTGCGGCAGAATAATAGTTAATAATAATAATAATAATAATAGTTATTCATTTATACGAATTTCACAGTAATCGCAGTATACTGTAGATTACGAAAGACATAATAATAATAGAACCATTATAGGTACGGTAGCTTCCCAATACAGTAATCGCTAACCACTCATTGCTGTAATCTCAGAGTACAGTAATCATAATTGGTCAGCCATTATCGCTGGAAAATTAAATCGGGTAGGTCGGATGCAAAAATCGGGTGAATTGGACACAAAAATATCATTTTTGTACTAATTTTGGCTAAATCGTTTTCATTTTTAATGATTCTTGGCAAAATCGGGTGGGTTTTGCCGCTAGCGACAATGCCGCCCTAGTATGACAGTAATCCTCTAATATAACATACCTCATACACTCAGTTCTTCCCTTTAAGAAAGCAGCCGTACTGCATGACTCATAGGTGGGAACGAACTCTTTATAGAGAGAATGGAAGGACAACTGAAATGAGCACATATCGTTCAATAAATAGAAAGAATCATATCAATCAAGTATAGTTTGATATCCACTATCTCAGTTAAATGAAACATGATACGTACCTGTAGTGCCAGTTGCATCAAACTATCAGGACTGATCTTATACTTCTTGATTGAATCTCTTGTCATTCCTGTGTACTGCATAGTGGCAAAGTCGAGATCACTATTGGCTGATACGTGCTGAATGTACATTATATTCATATTCTATTGTATTCGAAACACTAACATCAAAAGATATTTTCGATAAAGTTTTACAGCTGAAACATGATATTCCCAGGTGTATACTAGTTCCACCTTTATAATTTGACAAAATTTGAACACTAGGGTGATCACTATGTGGAATATGTAAAAACTACATCAGTGGTCATGTAATTACGGTTTTGTCTAAAAATCAAAATATAACAAATGAAAAATCTTTTAACAAGTTCAAATCATTCCAACTCACAGTCTTTTGTGCAGCAGCAATGTGTTGTTTCATTGAATCAGATACTTTGAACTCTGAAAAACAACCAATCAATGCTCTTAATTAATTAATATTTAAGTATTTAAAGCAAATGATTCATGATTCCTTAAAACATGATAACTCACTGATTTCATCAACATGTCCACTCTTTACATCCCCTACAGTATCATCTGGACTAACGAAATGATTCTTATTCGAATCCTACAATAGACATACTGTATAAACAGATCACGGTAGAATGGAGCCATAGTTATCAATATGTGATACCTTGAATGATTCCTCCATCAATCTCAATACAGCCACTCCATCTCCCCATGAGTGTTCAAAGTTCAATGTAGCCTGGCCGTTTCCTGCAACACATCATTTATATATATATATATATATATCATCAAATTATTCCATTCAGTGATCGATATATTTTTAACATTATAAAACTATACCATCAACGATAAGTTGAAAGCATTTGTCGAACCAACGATTAGCTGCCTCGTCACCAATCAATAGAGATTGAACCAATCTGATAATCAATATTCGATCAATAATGACCCACCGTAATCTTACAGTACCTCTTATGGTCCTCTGTAGCTAGATCATCAAGACAAAGAGTGAATAGAGCTCCATCGATTGCTTTTAGAGCTCCACCGTTATCTACAACGACCAGAGTGGATTACTGTAACTGATAAGGAGTAATTATCGATTACCTTCATTCTCCAATTGAGTTCTGATATTAGCCCATTGATCTCTCTCCAATGAAGTCAATGATCCAACAGCAGTATTGATTCCTCCAGGTAGATCACCCTGTTTGAGTACCCATGCAATTGATGCATGTACATCCTCAGCGGGAAGAATTGCACCTACAGTAACCAAGTATGAATCCATATGAATGAATCGATATGATACCTTTATCATCGAATAGTCTGATAGAATAGAATCGTCCCTTTCTCATAGCAACAAAGTGTTTCTGTGTAGGATCATTGTAGAGAACATCCTTTCCTTTCTTAGGAATACGAGTTCCATTGAATAGAGATCTTAATTATAGGGGATGATATACTATTGACCTCCATCGGTATCTCCATCTTGTCAAGCAGACCAATTGGACGAACAACGCAATCTTTTCGTGGGTTATTTCACTCTTCTTATCAAGATTCTTTTTGGACGTTTTCTTGAATGGAGAAGAATTCTCTAAACTTGTGGATATGAAGATGCCCCCCCCCCCCCCTCCTGCTTTGACCCCCTCTACATATGACATGTAGACAGGATAAATTATTATATTATTATATACTATTGACAGACTGGCGAAAAGGTGCGAAACAGTCATTACTTTTAGTAACAACTTTTTTTTAAATTATAAACAGTTACAGTTGAATATTTCTTTTGTAACTAGCAGAAAGTTCAGTTATCAATAACACATATTAATCATTAAATATGAATACGATCCATCCCTATTCTATCACAAGAGAGACAATCAATTGATCTTACTTGTATTGACTCATATCAAGAGGGAATGCCTTGAATGCAACTGCTCCAAACCAAGACAGTGAAGGAGGCAACATTCTATAATTATTGATTTATACCGCAATCTCAAATATCTACAGTATACCTGCATACAGTACGGAAGGTATTGTTGTCCGACTTGGCAGGATTGAGATGGAACACCTGAGATAATGAATCAATCAATACCTTATACATAGATACAGTATACCTCAGGAGCAAGTTGATTGGTATCCAATGCTCTCTTGATTCTAGCATAGGAGATTACCAAGTTGGTAGCACGAGTTAACTAAAAAACAATCAATAATGAATTCTTGATCTACAGTATACCTGATCCATGAACTTCTTATCGGGATCGGGAGCGTACATCATGAAAGGGTTGTAATTGACAGCGATAGGAACACGCGATCTGCAGAGATCAAAGATCAATTCGTATTCGAAAAGGATACGATACCTGAGATAGATATCGAACCATGGTTCAGAGATATATGAACTGTCCTTGTGAGCCTTGTCGTATGCCAGAAGTTCATTTTGAAGACCTGAGATAATATATACAACGCTGAATGGGAAGATTAATTTAGACAAACCAGGTCCTTCGGTCTTCTCGAAGTCACGAAGAAGTTTCTCTGCTTGAGAATATTGATCAGGAGATAGAACTGCCTTGGCTGATGCTAGATAACGCTGAAATAATCATGAATAATGCTAGACGAGATTGGACAGAATAGACGCCTGTGATCTAAAACCGTGATGATATGATGGTATACTAATATTCTCAAGAAGGAATAAGAGGAGCTTGTACTTAACCAATCTCCACGCGAAATTTAAAAAGGAAAGGAAGTAAAAGAAGATAATTGAGCATGGATGGGGTATGAGGGCATAGTAGAAGCAATACCATCATCTTGATCAAAATGACAAAAATGTTTTACAGGATTTGTTGAACCTACATTGCAAGTATCAGGAAGTTTAGGAATGGGAAGACGTCGAAGACTCTTCTGGAAGTGATAAGAGGGGATGACACTCTTATGAATAAACTGGTAGTCATCTCCAGTTAGATTATGCTTCCTGTAAGAAAGTTTGGCGATGTCAACGCGTTGAACACAATGTTATTTTAAAAATTCAAATAATAAATTTAATGACTTACTGCCTGGATGCGTTATACAGCCGATTCCTCGATGCGTGAACAACATTAATACCTCGATGCATACTGAAACGATGAAAATAAATGGATGAAGAACCATACAGAGTACGAAATGAGAGGGAACTTTGGAAAACATGAACCTAGAACAGACTACATCTCTTATCTCAAAGGCAGGCATCAAACTACAAGTGGTGTAAATCAGGTTGTCCCTAAATGACGGCCGCGGCCACGGCCACGGCCCGTTCCCTAAATGACGGCCCTGCGGCCCATCTTTTATAAATCGTATGCATCTATGCGTATGCGTTATCATTTTAGATTGATCTTCCCCTCTTTTTACTTGTCTCTTAGTCATGTAGCCTCAAATATAGCCGCGACTGCTCCAGACTTTCGGCGCGACACGCGCGCGGGGTAGTGACAAGTCGTGCGCGGGGTAGTGACGAGTTGCGAGTTATACGCGGGGTAGTGACAACTCGCGCGCGGGTTAAAGTGAAGTCGCGGTATCACGCGCGACTTAAGGACACTTAAGGCACTGAACAACTCGCGCGCGACTTACTGCAAGTCGCGTGCGACTTACTGTAACTCTTTCGTGGGAGCATAGTTCATTTTTGCGAGTGTTTCCTATGTACGAAGCATATCATTAGTTGTTTAATTCTTTGTTATGAATGGTTGAAGCGATGTTTCGAGGGCATTTCAACCAAATATAAGAACAATGTGAGAATTCTATCCGATTGTATATTCTTTTATGAATTTGTAGTAACATTATAGACTTTTTAGGAGAAAACCAAATGCAAGTGATTTTAAGCTATTTATGCATGATCCATCTTCAATATATGTGTTAAAAATCAATAAAATAAGAAATTAAATGTATATAATGTTGGAAATAAATATGTGCAAGATCATTTTCGCTTATGTGACAATGGAGAATGAAAAATTTCCATCATATATCATAGTGACATTAATAAATAGTTTATATAACTGGCACATCAATTTATGGAAGTTCAGTTTAAAAAGTCAGTTCATGATAGAATATTTTTTTAATTGACGATATTTGTTACCGTTTCCATGAAGGTGCGGTTTCATTTCATTTCTCTTCTTTTGACGTTTGATGAATTTATTCGTGCATTTACCTCTATTTCTTATTAAAAGTTGTTTATTATGTTGCCATAAAGCTACCCGCACTTTCGATAATCTGTTCGTCTATAGCTTATTCGCTGAATTCAAGTTATTTCTCATGTTCTGTAAAGCAGCTGTTCAATGCTTATTTTGTTTGTAGTTACAGAATCTGATCATCGTGTCTACGCAGTCAATGAACTGAGTTATGATTATGAAGAAGAAGGAGCCGGATGACTGAGGAGGATATATTCATCAAGGCTTAATAAGTATGTGTTTTAATATCATTGTAAAGTGCTCAGGTGTTTGAATCCAGGCATGATCACGTATAATTTGTGCAGTTAGTCAATAACTGTTAGTCGAATAGTCGTGCCTCGTGCATGGATTATCCGTGATCATGTATTGATTCTGAAATTCCATGCAAGATCAGGGAAAATTCGAGCATGATTAAGAATCGTGAATGACCATGCATCATCATGGAATTTGCCGGATCGTGCATGATTTTACATGTATCAGCGATCATTTAACACCTGAGCAGTATCGAACGATTTTCAATTTTGCTAAATAGTAACGAAATCTCGTGTATTTATTTATAAAGTTTACTCTAGTTATTTATTCATTAATTGTTTTCAGAGTCACTCTATGATAAATTGAGGATATTTGCTGAATAATGGAGGATGCCTACTGTATATATCAATCGATATTCCTCAGGTAAATTGCTATTCTCTTATTCTTGCTCTTACTAATGATTGTGTGAATTATCACTGCCCTAGCAGGTCTTGTGCCTTGAAGAGCGGATTTGATGATAGTCGAGGTGTAATTTGTCCATTACTTATAATATTTAAAGGCAATGAGTGTTGTGATTAGAAATATGGCCCATGGAGTAATGTTATTATTGGACAAGCACAAGTACAATGGAGATTCTGAACTGTAAGATATTCTGTTATCTGTTACTGAGAGTATTAATGTGGGAGTTTGTTTGTCTTGGAGCTTCACAAATATACTTTAATTTATCTTAACTTTCACACATTTAATTAATTTTTTTCAGAAAAGAAATCGGAATATGATAGGAATATATTATTGCAAGTATATAGTTTGGTCTGATCTTAGTGTGAAGAGGACAATGATGGTTAGTTATTTTCTATGTGATATATCTTATTTATTCTTTTATAATTTTCCTTTTTGATTAAAACGTTTCTTTGCAGAGAATCGTACTATATCGAATAATATCTAGAGCTTATCATAATAACTATGAAGATTGACTTCATCATTATCTGCTGATTATATCAAGATAATATTAATTAATTGTTGTGACCATTGTAATTTTTTGTTACCATGTTGATTGCATTGTGTTCGTTACGAGTTTTCTCTTCAGTTTTTCCAATTGCTCTCATTAATCTTGTATCTTTTTATTCGTTCAATAAACAGTGTATATTTTACTATAGTGAATTGGATAATTACAGTATACTTGAAGTTATGTAAGTAAAGCTAGGGCAGGGGAAAGTAGAAGAGGAAGGGAGCGGGTCGCGCACGTCTTATCGACAAGTCGCGCGCGGGTTATTTACAACTCGCGCGCGGGGTAGTGACTAGTCGCGACGCGCCCGCGCCGCGACTTGTAACTAACCCGCGCGCGACTTGTCACTACCCCGCGCGCGTGTCGCGCAGAAAGTCTGGAGTGACATCTGCTAAAAGCAAAGAGGGTGAGAGTGATAGAGATGGAGTCGGAGTGGTAGATCAGTCATACGGTCTCTCATACATCGATCGATGAATCGTCTTATGTCTCTTTCTCTGACTGACTGTTCCCTGCCTTCTCTGTCTGATTTTCCCGCCATTTTCAGTTATCATCACGTTCCACTATGCTTTTTGATGTTACTTTCGTAGTTAATTCGCCCTCTCCTTCTTCCTCTTTAAGTACCTGTCTCTGTCTTTCCCTGCACTCCTATCTCCCTCCATCACTCTACCTTTATCTATCATAATTATCGAATGGATATATCGGTATACCTCGTCACCAATCAATTTTGGATTTGTCTTTGTCTATTTGCATATTTTATCGTTGTTGTTGTCTAGACCTTCTATTGTATTGCCATTTACATATGATCCATTGTCATATTCAAACATACTACGTGTCCTCACTTTGTTTCCTAGATTTGCAGTTTTCAGTCATCCTTTTAATCTCTCCTTTTCAAAGCTCATTTATGTATGTACCTTCTGTCGTTCGTTTATTATCAGTCGTTCTTCCTTTCCATCTCTTCCCCTCTCTCCTCTATCTCTCTTACATCCATTATCATACCCATCGATCACTAAGGAAGAGGGTAGACCATCAATCGATAATGTTTATGAGAGAGATGGAAGGAAGGGAAGTGAGCCTACCATCCTTTTGTGCGTCTACATCTTGATATATTGCATCTCTCTGTTTATGTTGCATTTCTCTCTCTTCTAGCCATCTCTCAACTTTATTCATATTCTTCTGCTCCGCATTCAATAATAATTCGGAGGTCGTATCCATGAAGCGTTACAAACAATTTATCGATAAAGGTGACGTCACGAGAGTAGACGTAGACTTTCTGTCAACTTTTACGCTTTACGCCATGGATACGGTCTCAGACGATGTACGTAATGTGGCAACGACTGTCCTTTTCCCACGAGTCAGTGTGGTCAGTGTGCAGAGTGCTCTCAATTTGTTTACACAATCATTTAAATCAATTTCAGAGGTCGGCACGACACCTTTCGCCTACCTACCACCTACCTGCCGAGGAGCAAGGCCGTCTAGAAAACTGTCGTCACTGCCTAGATGACATCAGATGGTGGACTCAGGGTCCTGAAGCTTCTTTGAAGGTAAAGACCTCCTTGGATTCTCTTTCCTGTTATGTTATGTTCAAGTCGCGAAAAGACGAAACTTTTGTGGAGAATTTGTGCCCTCTTTTTTCATGACTTGAACATAACCTCTGTTAGAATATACTTCATCGTCGTTACGTTATTGTCTTTGCCTTTGCCTTTGTCTCGTTGACAGAAACCTAAGTTTTATACAAAGTGATCGTTCACAAAGCTCAAATCGTTGAATCGCGGAATTTGCTGTTTTGCAGGGCGAATCGTCACTCGTCGTTGATGGTCTCCTCGATGTGTTCTTCAGAAGTGGAACGCCGCCAGTCTCCGACGTCCGCGTTCTGTCGGCCATACGTGGACACCACTGCCGCTAGCGGCAATACCCTCCCGATTTTCCAAAAAAAAACACTCAAAATGACGTATAAATGCTCCATTTTTTGCCTCCGACCCCCCGATTTTCATATCCAGCAGCAATGCGTATGCTATGCAATGCGTATGCTATCCACGTATGCTGTCGGCGCATTCCAGCGCTGGCTGGAACTTGTTTTCCGAAAAAAATAATGAATTTGGGGTTGTTAGTGTTTGAAATCAGTGTCCAAGCCCGCGAAGTTAAATGGGCGGGGTCGGCATCGCTATATAAATGAGGTTCGCAAAAAATGGGCGGAGTCATGCATCGCTTTATAAGTACGGGAGCGGATGAGTATATGTAGTTCGTTTGATATGTCTTCCGATAGGGGCCCATGGTCTAGTGGATAGTAGATGGAACTGTCAATCCGATCGGCTGGTCGATAGGCAAGTTCGATCCCCGGAGAAGGATTAGCAAAAGAAGACATCGTCAGGGTTGGGCGGTAAAATTTTACGTTACCGATTTTTTACCGGTTTTACCGGTCCCTGACCGTAAAATTTACCGACCGGTAAATTTTACGGTTTCTCTCCGGTAATTACCGAAATTTACACTAGATATTCTGCGTTATTTTGGTAAAATTATGTTCGATATCTTGAGAAATTGTCCGTATCCCAGCGCGATTCTATGTCTCAACAGACAGTTAATCTCTCAATAAATAACACTTATCAAATATATCAATACAACAAAGAAAATGAAAACATTTTTTGCTATAACTACTGTCAAAGAAGAACAAATTAGCCGTTTGTCACACCGATATGCAGTTCGAGACACGATATCGCTGTTTTGATGTAATGTATAAACGTATAGACAAACTTGGCAAAACATTTTAGCGGTTTTAAGGGGTTTTTAAGAGTTTTACCGTTTTTACCGTTTTACCGGTCTGTTGGACCGGTAAATTACCGTTACCGAATATTTTACCGGTCACCCTTTTCCGCCCAACCCTGGACATCGTCCAACAGAACCCATCTCTTTTTGCCATTTTTTCTTGATGCATGTAGCTCTCCCCATGCTATTAACTTGTTATTTTCTGTTAGAAGAAGATAAATCTGACATATGCAATCTTGAAATGTGACTATAGAATTGATTACAAGATAGGAATTGGTCACGTTTCAGTGATAGATCAGTGATAGAGTGGCCAGATGATCAGACGAGATCGATGAGCAGAGACGCAGAGTGTTATCGCGCGCGCACTGAACTTGATTTACCACCACAGTTGAGACGGGCGGCGGGCGGTGATAACTTCACTGAAAAAAACATCAATATTTTAAAAATAATAATTTTAATGAAATAAATACTTTAAATGACTAATAATTTTATTGGCACAGATTTCGTATGAAAAGCCGTAATATATGCGAAAGTAAGTCAGAAATTTATTTTTTTTGATCAAGCTGTATGATGCTCAAATCTTATGATAACGTTCTAATGGACAATAATAAATTAACTACACCACCTGAGAAAAAAATAGAATGGCTGATTAAGCCAGGGAAATATATAAAAGCTCGGGAAATACATAAACGTGCATGTAAGATAGCTCTTTTTGCAAAAATAATTATTTTTTGCGATGTTTTCAATTGACGCTTAAGAGACCGGCTCGGTAAGACTCGAGTATGGTCCGGACATTCGCCAAGACTTTCGATCTGGGCCTCAATATTTTCATCATAGACACATACCGGGGGGAGACCGATGAAAGTTATAGTGAAAATGCCCTTGGGCTCAAACCCGGCTCACCTATGCTTCATAAAATAAAAAATTGAAAAATTCATAACTTTTCAATCGTGATAGCTAGGACTTTTATTTCTTTTTATTGGTGAATAACATGTCATGCACCCTTATAAACACAGCTGAGTAGTAATATCATATCGTTCTGAATATGTTTTTTCGTGTCTGATTTTCAGATTCTTCCTCTTCTATACTCTTCAACAGAGAGACGGCAAGCATTGACATAGTACATATTGTAGCCCTGACAATTGTGTACATGATGGTCACATTCCCTTGGAAATCCAACTTTTCTGAAGCATCGAGAATTGCAACTGAATGTGAGATATGTGTAATTTGCAATAATAGAAAATTAAATTTCTTGAAATTCGTAAGAGTAAGAGGTAGCTTTATTATGTCATTTTACTCGTAGTGATGCGCATACATAGAAAAAATACACAAATATACACAGACTACATTTAAAAAAAAATTAAAAAATAATTATTATATTTTTTATTTCTTCAAACTGCATATTTAGTCGACCGTCGAGTCAAGTTTATTCATAGGGCAGATGGTGGCTGATACATGTCCGTTTGCGAAAACAACTGCCACGTGAAGAATCGTCGTTTCGCAGATCTAGAATTTATTTTTTAAATCATCAAACTTGAATATTTACATGTTAATTTCATATAAAACGGTTGGAAGGTGGCCTATGGCAACCTAAGTTGTACCATTGTTATCAGTAGGAGTGTACGCTATTGGACTACCGTAATCATCAGTAATCGCGAACTGATTTTTTTTTCAGTCGACCCATGATTTTCAACCATGACCCGGGGATCATGGTTGAGAATGGCTTAGGTCGAAAAATTCATGATGATCCCAGACTAAATACTATTTGGCATTATATCAACAGTGGGCCCTCTTTAATTTTTATGGATACCGTAATGCACGCACCTGAATTTTTCGAGAATTTCACCACATTATTATAGGATACGATAGCTAGATAACGGTAATTCGAGTTATGGTATCCATAAAAATTAAAGAGGGCCCACAGCTGATATAATGCCAAATAGTATTTGGTCTGGGATCATCATGAATTTTTCGATCTCAGCCATTCTCAACCATGAACCCGGGATCATGGTTGAAAATCATGGGTCGACTGAAAAAAAATCAATTTGCGATTCCTGGCAATTACGGTAGTACAATAGCGTACACTCCTACTGACAACAAAGGTACAACTTTGGTTGCCATACGCCACCTTCCAACCGAGTTATATGAAAGAAACATATAAATATTCAAGTTTAATAATTTTAAAAATAAATTCGAGATCTGCGAAACGACGATTCTTCACATTGCAGTCGTTTCTGCAAACGCACATGAATCAGCCACCATCCACCCTATGAATCAACTTGCCTTGACGGTCGACTGAATGTGGGAGTTGAAAAAATAAAAATAAAATAATTATTTTTCTCAATTTTTTTAAAAATGTAGTCTGAGTCTATCTGTATATTTTTCCTGTGCACGCGCATCACTACGAGTAAAATGACATAATAAAGCTACCAACTACTCTTGCGATTTACAAGAAATTTAATTTTCGATTTTTTAAAATTACACATATCTCACATTCAGTTGCAATTCTCGATGCTTCAGAAAAGTTGGATTTCCAAGGGAATGTGACCATCATGTACACAATTGTCAGGGCTACAATATGTACTATGTCAATGCTTGCCGTCTCTCTGTTGAAGAGTATAGAAGAGGAAGAATCTGAAAATCAGACACGAAAAAACATATTCAGAACGATATGATATTATAGTTCAGGAGTGTTTATAAGGGTGCATGACATGTTGTTCACCAATAAAAAGAAATAAAAGTCCTAGCTATCACGATTGAAAAGTTATGAATTTTTCAATTTTTTATTTTATGAAGCATAGGTGAGCCGGGTTTGAGCCCAAGGGCATTTTCACTATAACTTTCATCGGTCTCCCCCCGGTATGTGTCTATGATGAAAGTATTGAGGCCCAGATCGAAAGTCTTGGCGAATGTCCGGCAGGGGGTCATAATGCTCGAGTCTTACCGAGCCGGTCTCTTAATAACATTACATATGATCATGATAGATTCTATAACTACAGTAATCCTTATCTCTTTCAGATCTCAGTGACGGTATACTTAATATTGCTAATATTATGCTTAATTTTTCAATTCGAAATATTTACAGATCATTAACTTTATTCCATTTTGACTGCAAATATGCACTAACTTGTCAGATTTATTGAATCAAGAAAAGATGTCATCAGGGATACGGTAGTATTATATTATGCCATAAATTTATTATTATTTAATATTATTATTCTGATTTCCCTACTGTTGCTGGCGTTGTCCTCGTCAAGTGATTTATTAAAGTCATTTAGCAGGCTATAATAATTATCAGTTTTTTCCTTTTCTTTCGCATATATTACGGCTTTTTCATACGAAATATGTGCCAATAAAATTATTATTCATTTAAAGTATTTATTTCATTAAAATTATTATTTTTTTAAAATTTTGATGTTTTTTCAGTGAAGTTATCTCCGCCCGCCACCCGTCTCAACAGTGGTGGTAAATCAAGTTCAGTGCGCGCGCGATGACACTCTGCGTCTCTGCTCATCGATCTCGTCTGATCATCTGGCCACTCTATCACTGATCTATCACTAAAACGTGACCAATTCCTATCTTGTATTCAATTCTATAGTCACATTTCAAGATTGCATATGTTAGATTTATCTTCTTCCAACAGAAAATAACAAGTTAATAGCATGGGGAGAGCTACATGCATCAAGAAAAAATGGCAAAAAGAGATGGGTTCTGTTGGACGATGTCTTCTTTTGCTAATCCTTCTCGGGGGATCGAACTTCCCTATCGATGACACTCTGCGTCTCTGCTCACCGATCTCGTCTGATCATCTGGCCACTCTATCACTGATCTATCACTGAAACGTGACCAATTCCTATCTTGTAATCAATTCTATAGTTACATTTCAAGATTGCATATCACGCGTGTCGCGTAAGGATCAATACAACTAACGGACAATGAAAAAAATGAAAATTTTGTTTAAATCATTTTTGGATAGCCCTGACAGTGCCGGAGAAGATAGCGTTTCGATTTTTTGTCTAAGATCAATTTTGACGAAGATAGACGCCGTTGACTGCCGGAATTTGTGGAAAGGCTTGACTTTCACCCGCAATAGCTCGCTTTGGAATGGGAATAGCGAAAATATGATAAAGAAATAAATTGTAGAAAATTCTCAGAAGAATCGAAATAACACAAGCAAAAATTACAAAATCGATTTTTCATTAATTTCTGTGGCGGGAAGCTGACGTTTGCACCACAAATCGATTGTACACTTTTTTATTGGTTCAGATGTAAGATATTGTTAAGACGCATCGATTGATGTATACTTTATGGGGTCGAATCGTGCCCGCGATATGAGTTTTTCCCCAAAAAAAGAGTCTGAAATCTCGGACTTAGCCGATTTCTGGCTCGAGAGGTTGAAGGGTCATTTTGATCTACCCACTCGTCTCTCGATTTACCAACTTTTTTTGTTTGTTTTACGTGTTTTTAAATGTTTTGAGCGGGTTACCCTGTTTCCTGAATATATTGTTGAATCACTGGTCACCTCATTCCTCGATTGAGCACTTCTTCCACTACGAAAAACAAGAGGAGCAGAAACGATTCGGAGGAGGAATCGGAGGTGGAAGATGACGTCTTTGAGGGGGAGAATGGGGAAGAGGATGAAGACAAATTTGATGAGATAATTACTAATAAGCAGGATGAAGAGGTTTTACTTCGAGAGACTATCGCGGCTGAAATTCACTCCATCTCTGATAAATAGATTGTTGCTAGTTGATAATTCCATTATTTATATACTAATACCTTCATTGAATTAGGTTGTGGTTATGATTTTCATTTATTTTTACGCTTTTTTCGAGTTTAATGCTCAGAAATAGCAAGAAATATCAGTGATCAGCGAGAGACGAGTGGGTAGATCAAAATGACCCTTCCACCTCTCGAGCCAGAAATCGGCTAAGTCCGAGATTTCAGACTCGTTTTTTGGGAAAAACTCATATCGCGGGCACGATTCGACCCCATAAAGTATACATCAATCGATGCGTCTTAAAATATCTTACATCTGAACCAATAAAAAGGTGTACAATCGATTTGTGGTGCAAAGGTCAGCTTCCCGTCACAGAAATTGATGAAAAATCGATTTTGTAATTTTTGCTTGTGTTATTTCGATTCTCCTTAGAATTTTCTACAATTTATGTCTTTATGATATTTTCGCTATTCCCATTCCAAAGCAAGCTATTGCGGGTGAAAGTCAAGACTTTTCCACAAATTCCGGCAGTCAACGGCGTCTATCTTCGTCAAAATTGATCTTAGACAAAAAATCGAAACGCTATCTTCTCCGGCACTGTCAGGGCTATCCAAAAATGGTCAATATGATAGGGGTTATATTTTGTCCGGTCACCCCTCGATTTTGTCTCGATTCTTACGTGACACGCGTGATATGAGCCCGTTTGCGTAAGAGTCGGACAGGCTCCGGTACAGCAAAAAAAAAGTTTTGAGATAATAACATTTTTGGGTACCTCTCGATATGTTAGAATAATAGGCAAACCCTCGTGGTATGCAAATTTTTTTTGAGCTCGGTATGGAGCTCCAAAGATGGCCCTTTTTCAGAGTTTTTCGACTATAGCTGGAGATCCGTTGAAGGAAACAGAAAAGTCACAAGAGCAACCCTTGCTCAATTTGTATGAGGATCATAATGATGATTAGGGTAATATAAAAAAGACGTGTTAGTCGAGAGATACAAATATTATTTTAATTCAACCAAAAATGTAAGAGCGGAGACGAATAGGGCGTGTGGATGCGATCATGATAGACTTGCAAAAAAATTGATGTGAGAAAAAACCTCCCGCAAAGCAAGTTATGATTTATTTTTTGTAGGGGTCGATTTAAAAATTCGCGAGGTCTCCACACAACAAATCCCGACGGGTTCGTTAACTCATCTATCAAACATCAAATCAGCGGCCTGTGTAGTGCAGTGGATAAGATGTCTGCGTTCACTTTTGGCTGTCATGGGTTCGATCCCCCTTGCCGCACTTTTCTTTTGCTGATTTTGTTGCCGTAGAAACATTGACATGTTTTACTGTGATTAGGAAATCGGTAAATAGAACACACTTTATTTTATCCGCAAGTGTGAACTTTAACAACAAAAGGAGTGAAACAAAGACGATTTTGTTGACGTCATCTCCAGATTCTTCTCCATCCTATGCCGCATCCGAATCCTTAGGGCCTTTTAACGGCATATAAGAGAGCTCCAGCAAGGATCAAAGAAAGAATAAAGTAAATCGATAGTGATCTACACTGACAAACAAGCTTGAACGTTTGATCTTGACAACTACAAAATCAGCAAAAGAAAAGTGCGGCAAGGGGGATCGAACCCATGACAGCCAAAAGTGAATGCAGCCACCTTATCCACTACACTACACAGGCCGCTGATCAGATGTTTGATAGATGAGTTAACGAACCCATTGGGGTTTGTTGTGTGGAGACCTCGCGAATTTTTAAATCGACCCCTACAAAAAATAAATCATAACTTGCTTTGCGGGAGGTTTTTTCTCACATCAATTTTTTTGCAAGTCTATCATGATCGCATCCACACGCCCTATTCGTCTCCGCTCTTACATTTTTGGTTGAATTAAAATAATATTTGTATCTCTCGACTAACACGTTTTTTTATATTACCCTAATCATCATTATGATCCTCATACAAATTGAGCAAGGGTTGCTCTTGTGACTTTTCTGTTTCCTTCAACGGATCTCCAGCTATAGTCGAAAAACTCTGAAAAAGGGCCATCTTTGGAGCTCCATACCGAGCTCAAAAAAAATTTGCATACCACGAGGGTTTGCCTATTATTCTAACATATCGAGAGGTACCCAAAAATGTTATTATCTCAAAACTTTTTTTTTGCTGTACCGGAGCCTGTCCGACTCTTACGCAAACGGGCTCATATCACGCGTGTCACGTAAGAATCGAGACAAAATCGAGGGGTGACCGGACAAAATATAACCCCTATCATATTGACCATTTTTGGATAGCCCTGACAGTGCCGGAGAAGATAGCGTTTCGATTTTTTGTCTAAGATCAATTTTGACGAAGATAGACGCCGTTGACTGCCGGAATTTGTGGAAAAGTCTTGACTTTCACCCGCAATAGCTTGCTTTGGAATGGGAATAGCGAAAATATCATAAAGACATAAATTGTAGAAAATTCTAAGGAGAATCGAAATAACACAAGCAAAAATTACAAAATCGATTTTTCATCAATTTCTGTGACGGGAAGCTGACCTTTGCACCACAAATCGATTGTACACCTTTTTATTGGTTCAGATGTAAGATATTTTAAGACGCATCGATTGATGTATACTTTATGGGGTCGAATCGTGCCCGCGATATGAGTTTTTCCCAAAAAACGAGTCTGAAATCTCGGACTTAGCCGATTTCTGGCTCGAGAGGTGGAAGGGTCATTTTGATCTACCCACTCGTCTCTCGCTGATCACTGATATTTCTTGCTATTTCTGAGCATTAAACTCGAAAAAAGCGTAAAAATAAATGAAAATCATAACCACAACCTAATTCAATGAAGGTATTAGTATATAAATAATGGAATTATCAACTAGCAACAATCTATTTATCAGAGATGGAGTGAATTTCAGCCGCGATAGTCTCTCGAAGTAAAACCTCTTCATCCTGCTTATTAGTAATTATCTCATCAAATTTGTCTTCATCCTCTTCCCCATTCTCCCCCTCAAAGACGTCATCTTCCACCTCCGATTCCTCCTCCGAATCGTTTCTGCTCCTCTTGTTTTTCGTAGTGGAAGAAGTGCTCAATCGAGGAATGAGGTGACCAGTGATTCAACAATATATTCAGGAAACAGGGTAACCCGCTCAAAACATTTAAAAACACGTAAAACAAACAAAAAAAGTTGGTAAATCGAGAGACGAGTGGGTAGATCAAAATGACCCTTCAACCTCTCGAGCCAGAAATCGGCTAAGTCCGAGATTTCAGACTCTTTTTTTGGGGAAAAACTCATATCGCGGGCACGATTCGACCCCATAAAGTATACATCAATCGATGCGTCTTAACAATATCTTACATCTGAACCAATAAAAAAGTGTACAATCGATTTGTGGTGCAAACGTCAGCTTTCCGCCACAGAAATTAATGAAAAATCGATTTTGTAATTTTTGCTTGTGTTATTTCGATTCTTCTGAGAATTTTCTACAATTTATTTCTTTATCATATTTTCGCTATTCCCATTCCAAAGCGAGCTATTGCGGGTGAAAGTCAAGCCTTTCCACAAATTCCGGCAGTCAACGGCGTCTATCTTCGTCAAAATTGATCTTAGACAAAAAATCGAAACGCTATCTTCTCCGGCACTGTCAGGGCTATCCAAAAATGATTTAAACAAAATTTTCATTTTTTTCATTGTCCGTTAGTTGTATTGATCCTTACGCGACACGCGTGATATGCAATCTTGAAATGTAACTATAGAATTGATTACAAGATAGGAATTGGTCACGTTTCAGTGATAGATCAGTGATAGAGTGGCCAGATGATCAGACGAGATCGGTGAGCAGAGACGCAGAGTGTCATCGATAGGGAAGTTCGATCCCCCGAGAAGGATTAGCAAAAGAAGACATCGTCCAACAGAACCCATCTCTTTTTGCCATTTTTTCTTGATGCATGTAGCTCTCCCCATGCTATTAACTTGTTATTTTCTGTTGGAAGAAGATAAATCTAACATATGCAATCTTGAAATGTGACTATAGAATTGAATACAAGATAGGAATTGGTCACGTTTTAGTGATAGATCAGTGATAGAGTGGCCAGATGATCAGACGAGATCGATGAGCAGAGACGCAGAGTGTCATCGCGCGCGCACTGAACTTGATTTACCACCACTGTTGAGACGGGTGGCGGGCGGAGATAACTTCACTGAAAAAACATCAAAATTTTAAAAAAATAATAATTTTAATGAAATAAATACTTTAAATGAATAATAATTTTATTGGCACATATTTCGTATGAAAAAGCCGTAATATATGCGAAAGAAAAGGAAAAAACTGATAATTATTATAGCCTGCTAAATGACTTTAATAAATCACTTGACGAGGACAACGCCAGCAACAGTAGGGAAATCAGAATAATAATATTAAATAATAATAAATTTATGGCATAATATAATACTACCGTATCCCTGATGACATCTTTTCTTGATTCAATAAATCTGACAAGTTAGTGCATATTTGCAGTCAAAATGGAATAAAGTTAATGATCTGTAAATATTTCGAATTGAAAAATTAAGCATAATATTAGCAATATTAAGTATACCGTCACTGAGATCTGAAAGAGATAAGGATTACTGTAGTTATAGAATCTATCATGATCATATGTAATGTTATTAAGAGACCGGCTCGGTAAGACTCGAGCATTATGACCCCCTGCCGGACATTCGCCAAGACTTTCGATCTGGGCCTCAATACTTTCATCATAGACACATACCGGGGGGAGACCGATGAAAGTTATAGTGAAAATGCCCTTGGGCTCAAACCCGGCTCACCTATGCTTCATAAAATAAAAAATTGAAAAATTCATAACTTTTCAATCGTGATAGCTAGGACTTTTATTTCTTTTTATTGGTGAACAACATGTCATGCACCCTTATAAACACTCCTGAACTATAATATCATATCGTTCTGAATATGTTTTTTCGTGTCTGATTTTCAGATTCTTCCTCTTCTATACTCTTCAACAGAGAGACGGCAAGCATTGACATAGTACATATTGTAGCCCTGACAATTGTGTACATGATGGTCACATTCCCTTGGAAATCCAACTTTTCTGAAGCATCGAGAATTGCAACTGAATGTGAGATATGTGTAATTTTAAAAAATCGAAAATTAAATTTCTTGTAAATCGCAAGAGTAGTTGGTAGCTTTATTATGTCATTTTACTCGTAGTGATGCGCGTGCACAGGAAAAATATACAGATAGACTCAGACTACATTTTTAAAAAAATTGAGAAAAATAATTATTTTATTTTTATTTTTTCAACTCCCACATTCAGTCGACCGTCAAGGCAAGTTGATTCATAGGGTGGATGGTGGCTGATTCATGTGCGTTTGCAGAAACGACTGCAATGTGAAGAATCGTCGTTTCGCAGATCTCGAATTTATTTTTAAAATTATTAAACTTGAATATTTATATGTTTCTTTCATATAACTCGGTTGGAAGGTGGCGTATGGCAACCAAAGTTGTACCTTTGTTGTCAGTAGGAGTGTACGCTATTGTACTACCGTAATTGCCAGGAATCGCAAATTGATTTTTTTTCAGTCGACCCATGATTTTCAACCATGATCCCGGGTTCATGGTTGAGAATGGCTGAGATCGAAAAATTCATGATGATCCCAGACCAAATACTATTTGGCATTATATCAGCTGTGGGCCCTCTTTAATTTTTATGGATACCATAACTCGAATTACCGTTATCTAGCTATCGTATCCTATAATAATGTGGTGAAATTCTCGAAAAATTCAGGTGCGTGCATTACGGTATCCATAAAAATTAAAGAGGGCCCACTGTTGATATAATGCCAAATAGTATTTAGTCTGGGATCATCATGAATTTTTCGACCTAAGCCATTCTCAACCATGATCCCCGGGTCATGGTTGAAAATCATGGGTCGACTGAAAAAAAAATCAGTTCGCGATTACTGATGATTACGGTAGTCCAATAGCGTACACTCCTACTGATAACAATGGTACAACTTAGGTTGCCATAGGCCACCTTCCAACCGTTTTATATGAAATTAACATGTAAATATTCAAGTTTGATGATTTAAAAAATAAATTCTAGATCTGCGAAACGACGATTCTTCACGTGGCAGTTGTTTTCGCAAACGGACATGTATCAGCCACCATCTGCCCTATGAATAAACTTGACTCGACGGTCGACTAAATATGCAGTTTGAAGAAATAAAAAATATAATAATTATTTTTTAATTTTTTTTTAAATGTAGTCTGTGTATATTTGTGTATTTTTTCTATGTATGCGCATCACTACGAGTAAAATGACATAATAAAGCTACCTCTTACTCTTACGAATTTCAAGAAATTTAATTTTCTATTATTGCAAATTACACATATCTCACATTCAGTTGCAATTCTCGATGCTTCAGAAAAGTTGGATTTCCAAGGGAATGTGACCATCATGTACACAATTGTCAGGGCTACAATATGTACTATGTCAATGCTTGCCGTCTCTCTGTTGAAGAGTATAGAAGAGGAAGAATCTGAAAATCAGACACGAAAAAACATATTCAGAACGATATGATATTATAGTTCAGGAGTGTTTATAAGGGTGCATGACATGTTGTTCACCAATAAAAAGAAATAAAAGTCCTAGCTATCACGATTGAAAAGTTATGAATTTTTCAATTTTTTATTTTATGAAGCATAGGTGAGCCGGGTTTGAGCCCAAGGGCATTTTCACTATAACTTTCATCGGTCTCCCCCCGGTATGTGTCTATGATGAAAGTATTGAGGCCCAGATCGAAAGTCTTGGCGAATGTCCGGCAGGGGGTCATAATGCTCGAGTCTTACCGAGCCGGTCTCTTAATAACATTACATATGATCATGATAGATTCTATAACTACAGTAATCCTTATCTCTTTCAGATCTCAGTGACGGTATACTTAATATTGCTAATATTATGCTTAATTTTTCAATTCGAAATATTTACAGATCATTAACTTTATTCCATTTTGACTGCAAATATGCACTAACTTGTCAGATTTATTGAATCAAGAAAAGATGTCATCAGGGATACGGTAGTATTATATTATGCCATAAATTTATTATTATTTAATATTATTATTCTGATTTCCCTACTGTTGCTGGCGTTGTCCTCGTCAAGTGATTTATTAAAGTCATTTAGCAGGCTATAATAATTATCAGTTTTTTCCTTTTCTTTCGCATATATTACGGCTTTTTCATACGAAATATGTGCCAATAAAATTATTATTCATTTAAAGTATTTATTTCATTAAAATTATTATTTTTTTAAAATTTTGATGTTTTTTCAGTGAAGTTATCTCCGCCCGCCACCCGTCTCAACAGTGGTGGTAAATCAAGTTCAGTGCGCGCGCGATGACACTCTGCGTCTCTGCTCATCGATCTCGTCTGATCATCTGGCCACTCTATCACTGATCTATCACTAAAACGTGACCAATTCCTATCTTGTATTCAATTCTATAGTCACATTTCAAGATTGCATATGTTAGATTTATCTTCTTCCAACAGAAAATAACAAGTTAATAGCATGGGGAGAGCTACATGCATCAAGAAAAAATGGCAAAAAGAGATGGGTTCTGTTGGACGATGTCTTCTTTTGCTAATCCTTCTCGGGGGATCGAACTTCCCTATCGATGACACTCTGCGTCTCTGCTCACCGATCTCGTCTGATCATCTGGCCACTCTATCACTGATCTATCACTGAAACGTGACCAATTCCTATCTTGTAATCAATTCTATAGTTACATTTCAAGATTGCATATCACGCGTGTCGCGTAAGGATCAATACAACTAACGGACAATGAAAAAAATGAAAATTTTGTTTAAATCATTTTTGGATAGCCCTGACAGTGCCGGAGAAGATAGCGTTTCGATTTTTTGTCTAAGATCAATTTTGACGAAGATAGACGCCGTTGACTGCCGGAATTTGTGGAAAGGCTTGACTTTCACCCGCAATAGCTCGCTTTGGAATGGGAATAGCGAAAATATGATAAAGAAATAAATTGTAGAAAATTCTCAGAAGAATCGAAATAACACAAGCAAAAATTACAAAATCGATTTTTCATTAATTTCTGTGGCGGGAAGCTGACGTTTGCACCACAAATCGATTGTACACTTTTTTATTGGTTCAGATGTAAGATATTGTTAAGACGCATCGATTGATGTATACTTTATGGGGTCGAATCGTGCCCGCGATATGAGTTTTTCCCCAAAAAAAGAGTCTGAAATCTCGGACTTAGCCGATTTCTGGCTCGAGAGGTTGAAGGGTCATTTTGATCTACCCACTCGTCTCTCGATTTACCAACTTTTTTTGTTTGTTTTACGTGTTTTTAAATGTTTTGAGCGGGTTACCCTGTTTCCTGAATATATTGTTGAATCACTGGTCACCTCATTCCTCGATTGAGCACTTCTTCCACTACGAAAAACAAGAGGAGCAGAAACGATTCGGAGGAGGAATCGGAGGTGGAAGATGACGTCTTTGAGGGGGAGAATGGGGAAGAGGATGAAGACAAATTTGATGAGATAATTACTAATAAGCAGGATGAAGAGGTTTTACTTCGAGAGACTATCGCGGCTGAAATTCACTCCATCTCTGATAAATAGATTGTTGCTAGTTGATAATTCCATTATTTATATACTAATACCTTCATTGAATTAGGTTGTGGTTATGATTTTCATTTATTTTTACGCTTTTTTCGAGTTTAATGCTCAGAAATAGCAAGAAATATCAGTGATCAGCGAGAGACGAGTGGGTAGATCAAAATGACCCTTCCACCTCTCGAGCCAGAAATCGGCTAAGTCCGAGATTTCAGACTCGTTTTTTGGGAAAAACTCATATCGCGGGCACGATTCGACCCCATAAAGTATACATCAATCGATGCGTCTTAAAATATCTTACATCTGAACCAATAAAAAGGTGTACAATCGATTTGTGGTGCAAAGGTCAGCTTCCCGTCACAGAAATTGATGAAAAATCGATTTTGTAATTTTTGCTTGTGTTATTTCGATTCTCCTTAGAATTTTCTACAATTTATGTCTTTATGATATTTTCGCTATTCCCATTCCAAAGCAAGCTATTGCGGGTGAAAGTCAAGACTTTTCCACAAATTCCGGCAGTCAACGGCGTCTATCTTCGTCAAAATTGATCTTAGACAAAAAATCGAAACGCTATCTTCTCCGGCACTGTCAGGGCTATCCAAAAATGGTCAATATGATAGGGGTTATATTTTGTCCGGTCACCCCTCGATTTTGTCTCGATTCTTACGTGACACGCGTGATATGAGCCCGTTTGCGTAAGAGTCGGACAGGCTCCGGTACAGCAAAAAAAAAGTTTTGAGATAATAACATTTTTGGGTACCTCTCGATATGTTAGAATAATAGGCAAACCCTCGTGGTATGCAAATTTTTTTTGAGCTCGGTATGGAGCTCCAAAGATGGCCCTTTTTCAGAGTTTTTCGACTATAGCTGGAGATCCGTTGAAGGAAACAGAAAAGTCACAAGAGCAACCCTTGCTCAATTTGTATGAGGATCATAATGATGATTAGGGTAATATAAAAAAGACGTGTTAGTCGAGAGATACAAATATTATTTTAATTCAACCAAAAATGTAAGAGCGGAGACGAATAGGGCGTGTGGATGCGATCATGATAGACTTGCAAAAAAATTGATGTGAGAAAAAACCTCCCGCAAAGCAAGTTATGATTTATTTTTTGTAGGGGTCGATTTAAAAATTCGCGAGGTCTCCACACAACAAATCCCGACGGGTTCGTTAACTCATCTATCAAACATCAAATCAGCGGCCTGTGTAGTGCAGTGGATAAGATGTCTGCGTTCACTTTTGGCTGTCATGGGTTCGATCCCCCTTGCCGCACTTTTCTTTTGCTGATTTTGTTGCCGTAGAAACATTGACATGTTTTACTGTGATTAGGAAATCGGTAAATAGAACACACTTTATTTTATCCGCAAGTGTGAACTTTAACAACAAAAGGAGTGAAACAAAGACGATTTTGTTGACGTCATCTCCAGATTCTTCTCCATCCTATGCCGCATCCGAATCCTTAGGGCCTTTTAACGGCATATAAGAGAGCTCCAGCAAGGATCAAAGAAAGAATAAAGTAAATCGATAGTGATCTACACTGACAAACAAGCTTGAACGTTTGATCTTGACAACTACAAAATCAGCAAAAGAAAAGTGCGGCAAGGGGGATCGAACCCATGACAGCCAAAAGTGAATGCAGCCACCTTATCCACTACACTACACAGGCCGCTGATCAGATGTTTGATAGATGAGTTAACGAACCCATTGGGGTTTGTTGTGTGGAGACCTCGCGAATTTTTAAATCGACCCCTACAAAAAATAAATCATAACTTGCTTTGCGGGAGGTTTTTTCTCACATCAATTTTTTTGCAAGTCTATCATGATCGCATCCACACGCCCTATTCGTCTCCGCTCTTACATTTTTGGTTGAATTAAAATAATATTTGTATCTCTCGACTAACACGTTTTTTTATATTACCCTAATCATCATTATGATCCTCATACAAATTGAGCAAGGGTTGCTCTTGTGACTTTTCTGTTTCCTTCAACGGATCTCCAGCTATAGTCGAAAAACTCTGAAAAAGGGCCATCTTTGGAGCTCCATACCGAGCTCAAAAAAAATTTGCATACCACGAGGGTTTGCCTATTATTCTAACATATCGAGAGGTACCCAAAAATGTTATTATCTCAAAACTTTTTTTTTGCTGTACGGGATCCTGTTGCTGATTGTCCGACTCTTACGCAAACGGGCTCATATGTTAGATTTATCTTCTTCTAACAGAAAATAACAAGTTAGCATGGGGAGAGCTACATGCATCAAGAAAAAATGGCAAAAAGAGATGGGTTCTGTTGGACGATGTCTTCTTTTGCTAATCCTTCTCCGGGGATCGAACTTGCCTATCGGCCAACCGATCGGATTGACAGTTCCATCTACTATCCACTAGACCATGGGTCCCTATCGGAAGACATATCAAACGAACTACATATACTCATCCGCTCCCGTACTTATAAAGTGATGCATGACTCCGCCCATTTTTTGCGAACCTCATTTATATAGCGATGCCGACCCCGCCCATTTAACTTCGCGGGCTTGGACACTGATTTCAAACACTAACAACCCCAAATTCTTTATTTTTTTCGGAAAACAAGTTCCAGCCAGCGCTGGAATGCGCCGACAGAACGCGGACGTCGGAGACTGGCGGCGTTCCACTTCTGAAGAACACATCGAGGAGACCATCAACGACGAGTGACGATTCGCCCTGCAAAACAGCAAATTCCGCGATTCAACGATTTGAGCTTTGTGAACGATCACTTTGTATAAAACTTAGGTTTCTGTCAACGAGACAAAGGCAAAGGCAAAGACAATAACGTAACGACGATGAAGTATATTCTAACAGAGGTTATGTTCAAGTCATGAAAAAAGAGGGCACAAATTCTCCACAAAAGTTTCGTCTTTTCGCGACTTGAACATAACATAACAGGAAAGAGAATCCAAGGAGGTCTTTACCTTCAAAGAAGCTTCAGGACCCTGAGTCCACCATCTGATGTCATCTAGGCAGTGACGACAGTTTTCTAGACGGCCTTGCTCCTCGGCAGGTAGGTGGTAGGTAGGCGAAAGGTGTCGTGCCGACCTCTGAAATTGATTTGAAATGATTTAAATGATTGTGTAAACAAATTGAGAGCACTCTGCACACTGACCACACTGACTCGTGGGAAAAGGACAGTCGTTGCCACATTACGTACATCGTCTGAGACCGTATCCATGGCGTAAAGCGTAAAAGTTGACAGAAAGTCTACGTCTACTCTCGTGACGTCACCTTTATCGATAAATTGTTTGTAACGCTTCATGGATACGACCTCCGAATTATTATTGAATGCGGAGCAGAAGAATATGAATAAAGTTGAGAGATGGCTAGAAGAGAGAGAAATGCAACATAAACAGAGAGATGCAATATATCAAGATGTAGACGCACAAAAGGATGGTAGGCTCACTTCCCTTCCTTCCATCTCTCTCATAAACATTATCGATTGATGGTCTACCCTCTTCCTTAGTGATCGATGGGTATGATAATGGATGTAAGAGAGATAGAGGAGAGAGGGGAAGAGATGGAAAGGAAGAACGACTGATAATAAACGAACGACAGAAGGTACATACATAAATGAGCTTTGAAAAGGAGAGATTAAAAGGATGACTGAAAACTGCAAATCTAGGAAACAAAGTGAGGACACGTAGTATGTTTGAATATGACAATGGATCATATGTAAATGGCAATACAATAGAAGGTCTAGACAACAACAACGATAAAATATGCAAATAGACAAAGACAAATCCAAAATTGATTGGTGACGAGGTATACCGATATATCCATTCGATAATTATGATAGATAAAGGTAGAGTGATGGAGGGAGATAGGAGTGCAGGGAAAGACAGAGACAGGTACTTAAAGAGGAAGAAGGAGAGGGCGAATTAACTACGAAAGTAACATCAAAAAGCATAGTGGAACGTGATGATAACTGAAAATGGCGGGAAAATCAGACAGAGAAGGCAGGGAACAGTCAGTCAGAGAAAGAGACATAAGACGATTCATCGATCGATGTATGAGAGACCGTATGACTGATCTACCACTCCGACTCCATCTCTATCACTTTCACCCTCTTTGCTTTTAGCAGATGTCAGTCGCGGCTATATTTGAGGCTACATGACTAAGAGACAAGTAAAAAGAGGGGAAGATCAATCTAAAATGATAACGCATACGCATAGATGCATACGATTTATAAAAGATGGGCCGCAGGGCCGTCATTTAGGGAACGGGCCGTGGCCGTGGCCGCGGCCGTCATTTAGGGACACCCTGTAAATCACACAAAATCATTTTCTGTCATTTCACAATTCGAATTTCCGTTTTCATTTACCCCATTTTTCATAATTTCCTATATTTTCCGTGTTATTTTGGTTATTCTGTGCTTCTCTATTGCTAGTCAACACACAAAGCAATACAGAAATACCCCTTCGGAGTCGTTTCTGTCTGAACTGAACACTTGACTGCAACCTGATTGATTATTTTTGTTCATTTCATTTTTTCAGACTTAAGCAACATGTTCCGTATGCAAGGTGGTCCTCCAGAGCCTCCAGCGCCTCAGAGCAAGTACGCTCTCGTCCAGACTATCTATTACGATCCATTCAACTGGTATGTCTTTGGGAACAATAACAATTTCGAGGTGATCCATCAATGTGATGTCATGTGATATCAGGAAAAAATGTAATAATGCACTAAACTCCGTTTTATATGATAGTCCTCTGGTTGTATTGTTATCATATCATTCCACTGTGTACATAGCTGTGCAAAGCAATAATGGCACTTTGCCAGAACTATCCTCATTGAGAAAATAAGAGGTGATCATAGTCATTGATAGTCAATATGCGGCAGTTTTGTATAGTAGTATTATATTTTTCTAATCAGATCAATACGTTTTGAAGGGAACGATAAAAGATCTGTATTTGTCTAACATGGGAACTTCTATCATAGTAAATGTTTTATTTCAGGGCAGTAACAAAGGGTCTCCTCGGTTTCGTCTTCGGTGTTGTTGTCGCACGAAGTGTTAGCGAAGAATGGGTGGCATCTCCTTGAACATCTCCAATATCCTGAGTAGAACACGATCTCCATTGTTTTCGTTTTTGTTATGAAGTAGAATGATATAGAGCATTACTCAGCAGTTCACAGATGATAAAAGTAATTGACTCATTAATGATTTTGTTTTCTTCTAAATACACTGGACCTGGTCGTCTATGCACACTATCTCGCACTAGCAACGTGGCATACTAATGCGAAAAAGTCAGTGAGAGAGACGACAAAAAGGGGAAAGAGGAGGAGCAGAGGAAATATTTCGTTTCATTCATCTTTTGTTCTATCCTTAATTCCTCCTCTTCTACTGCGGGATGTTTTATATAGTCTTCTTTATCACTTCATGTATAGCAACTGGTCTATTCTTCTATGCTAAATCCAAAGTTGAATCACACAATGACGCATCGTTCAATACCTTTCAACGATCATACATTACCATCTATGCTCTTGCTGTAGGTAAGTATTCATTAATCCTCTTTCTCGTTGTGTTTGTTAGCTTTGTTCAACATTTACACAATGAATTCGTATTGAACTATACGATGTAAACAGTTTTGTCATCCTTTTCCCCAATATAATAGTGTGATAAACATCTTTACGGTCTATATAATCTAATTGTCTCCAATTTCCAGCTGGAGATTGGTTACAAGGACCTCATGTCTATGCACTATATCAATCATATGGAATGTCTAAACATCAGGTTAATCAATATATCTACAGTAATCTAAAATGAATGTTAATTAATATATCTACAGTAGTCTAGAATGAACGATTAATCAATATATCTGCACAATAATACATGCATATCTTTTTCATTTTCAATATCTAAGAAGAAACATTGAATTCATGTATTGAAGAAATAAGAAAAGAATAAAAACCTGTAAAAATCCCATAGGATGTAGCATTTGCCTCCATTTGAGATAGGGGATTTAGATTATTATCTATAGATACAATCTATGTACATGTACATATTTTTGCCGTCGCGGAAAGAGCACTTTCGTTTTCCAAGAAAATTTAATGAATAAAAAGAGGTGGATGTGTAAAAGTTTTGAACTTCACACATCTTTTTTATTGTTTGGAAAGGAAAAATGATAATGTATGGATATTTCTGACATTAATATTGTGTTGTCTTGACGTAGATATTGAAATGAGGGATTTAATTTCTCATTTTACAGATCGAATTGTTGTTCATCGCTGGTTTCGGTTCCTCTCTTCTATTTGGTACCGTAGTTGGATCTTTTGCCGATAAATTGTAAGCGTAGTAGATCAATCAATACTCCGATGATACTGTATGATAATTTAGTGGTCGTCGATGGAACTGTTTCCTATACGGAATTCTCTACAGTATTTCGTGTCTCACCAAGCACATCCCCGCCATAGAAGTGCTTATGGTACGATAGATTATCGATTATTGATTAATGGTCTTGTCAATATCAGGTTGGTCGTCTTCTCGGTGGTATAGCCACTTCCATTCTCTTCTCTGCCTTTGAATCATGGCTCATTTTCGAACACAATAAGGTATTTTCCAGCACTCCACCATTATATTTCCCTACAGTACTTTACAATACCACTGTTCTACAGTACTCTACCATAACCCCTGTTCTACAGTACTCTACCGTAACCTTTATTCTTTGCAGAGAGGATTCTCTGAACAGATGTTGGGTACGATATTCTCAAATGCTGCTCTATCTAATTCAGTCATAGCTATTCTATCTGGAGCCGTCGCTCAATTCGCTGCGGATCAATTTGGATTTGTGTGAGTATCGATTAAATCATTTCGATCAATCAATAATATCTTTTGAGTGCTCCATTCGATGTAGCTCTTATCGTACTCGGCATCATGAGTATTCTCGTACTCAATAATTGGTCTGAGAACTACGGTAATGAGCGGGCTCCCATTCAAGAATCATTCTCCAAGGCTGCACAACTTATTCGATCGGGTAGATATTATTGATTGAATCAATATTATATTGATCTACCTCATACAGATCATCGTGTTTTGTGTCTTGGACTCGTTCAATCACTCTTCGAGGGAGCCATGTACACTTTTGTACTAGAATGGACACCTGCCATTACCCAGGTTAGTCATGGTTCATTTATATCAAAAGATCAAAGATCAGATAAGAGGAATTGGGTTGGTTCTTTCGATTCTTCTCGTTAGTTTGTTTTTGTATGATGAGAACCGTGACGTAATTCGATTATATGACGATAAGATGAATGAGAGATAAAGATGAGATAATGAATGACATACAGGTTTATTGAACTATTTGTCATTCTTATATGATGACACAGTCATTCCAATGACATACGGTTAATCCTATCGATGATTATCTACAGTATCCAATTATGGTGTATTTACAGTATCCTCCATTCAGGCAGCTCCAATCGGTGCGCCAATTCCTCATGGATTGATCTTCGCTTCGTTTATGGTAGCTGCTATGATTGGATCAAGTCTATTCAAGATTCTAACTAGATTTACGAGTGTAGAGAATCTTATGAGGTAATCAATCAGTGCTAAATTATGTAATGATTTACAATTAATGGAATCTTTTTTCCCGAATTCTACCAATTGCATGTAGCAGTTGAATTTCACTTGGTGCATTCATGTAACACTGAATCATCAGGTTAGAAACAAAAATGGATTATAGTTTGTTCCTTTTAACTAGGTCATTCTGTATTGCATGACTGTACCAATTGTGATTCATCTGAATTGTTCTATTTACCGTATCTATTACAGATATGTTCTTCTAACATCTTCAATCTGTCTATCCATTCCTCTCATCTTCCCATTTTCACTTCCCGTTGTTTTCATCGGTTTTCTCGTCTTTGAGGTTAGATCTTTGATCTCTATCAGATTGATCTTTGTTCTCTTGATTCAGTTATGTGTTGGTATCTTCTGGCCTTCCATGGCATGTCTACGTAGTTCATATCTACCTGAAGAGACTCGATCAACAACTATCAATCTATTCAGAATTCCACTCAATTTTATCGTCATTGCCATCTTGTTACAAGTTAGTTCTTTCATATTTTACTGCTCACATAAACATAGAAATTCTGCAAAAATTTTTAAATAATACAATCCATCAAATCAATCGATATGATGTAATTCCATAAAGTACCGTATGACATTTATTTTGTTTAAAAATTAGTTTATGGTGCTTTCATGTTTGTTAATGTTCCTTTTTAGAAATATTTAATTTAATTGCATTTAGAATCTCTCAATGCATTCCATCTTCCAATGCTGTAGTGTCTTTCTCATACTTGCTGCGGGTGCTCAACATATCCTCTACAGGTTTGTATTGATTATGGAGAGGAATCAGATGAGAGGAGATTGATCTTTGATCTTTGATCTTTGAACTGTATCATTTTGTATGTAGATATGAATAAAGTTGTAGTTCATCATCATCATCTCCATCAACATCTCTTCTATCAAAAGGAGATCCTTCAATCTGAATGAGTCTATCTATCTTGATGATGATGATCATCTCCTTGTCCTACCTCCTCTTCCTCCTCCTATTGTGTTATATGCCACTGTCATATATGTAATAAAGGGTGTCGTTGTCCCCATTGTCTTCCTTATTCTTTTACATGACATTTATTGTACAGTAGTTCCTCCCATCCTCTTCTTATCACGGGAACACTTCCAAAAGATAAGAGTGTTCATATTGGTCATTGTGAGTAATGAGCTATGTTGACAAGGACGTCTTCATTTCACTTTGATTCTCAGTGGGATACCATCTATATCATCAAATCACTCCCATTCCTATCATCTCTTCATCAAATAGTCTGTCTATTCTCATTGAACCATTATATCGTTCCCTTTCTATATATAGTCCCTCCAATTATACTAAATAGTTTTAAAATTCAGCAAAAGTTGGTCTCAGCGGTTAGTTTGTAATCTCTCGCTTGTCAGTCCCGTCTTGAAACCTAACATCACCGACCGACGGTGCATGGATTCGAACCCACGACTAGTGGAGTCCCAGTCTGGGCTCTTACCAATACACCACACGCAATAGTAGCTACCCTCTCGCGAATGTAGAGGCAGTAGGATAGGTGAAGTGTGTGTACACAGGGTTCTTTGTCCGGACCTAATCTACCGTAACCAATGGCATGCTTTCGTTCTTCATAGTAAAGAAAAGGAGAAAGATCGTCGGAACAACTTGAGAGTATTCTATTCGTTCATTCATTTATCCATTTGATTCAATTGAATGATCATTTGATGTTACAGTACATTTCATGTTCCTGTTTTCTGTGTCTGGAGTGTAAAGAGTAAATGATTAGTCTGAAGTGATTGGAATGTGGATGATGATTGAATTGATTGTCATTATGATGAGAACAATCAATCATTGCTATTACTCAATCCCTCTAATGGGGAACTACCCACTATTACCCCTTTTTTTTCATTCTCTTTCTCGACCTTCATTCATTGTGATAGATACATCTCTTTCTATCTTTCTATAATCACAAAACACTATCTCTCCTCCCTCTCCCTCCCTCTCTCCTCCCTCTCCCTCCCTCTACCCCTCCCTCTCCCTCTCCCTCTGTACCTCTACCTATTTCTTCTTTTGATGAAGTGTGGCAAGCTGGTTTGCCCTCTCACATAATGCAACTCCCTTACAAGCGTTCCCTCTCTATCATTTCGAACTTTTCATTCCTATTAATGTATTCTGTGTGTTCCCACAATATTCTGGTTCAAGTAATTTTCATTGTTTCTTTGAAAGCCAGATAAGAGATGGACTATTGTATTCGAGAGAGTTTGGGTAGTTCTGACCTTCAAGACTACATTGTTTTCTATCTGCAGATGGGTGCTGGATTGACTGAGAGAAATGATCAAGATAAAGAAGATCATCTATATCTTAAAGTCAATGATGTTCCACCATGGAGTGAAGCATTCTTGTTTGGGTTTCAGGTATTTTTCCATTGACTCTTCTTTTATTGTTGATGTCTATGAGTAGACTGTAGAGAGTAGACAGATTATGCAAAACTAGTGCCATGTGTCGATAAATCTCAAAATGAATATGTATATCAGGGCATGTGTAAAAAAATATTTGTGCGAATACATTGAAACTAATCGATCTATAGATTTATATCTATAAATCATTAAAACTAATCAATATAGCAAGCAACAATATGTATCTCTGGTCTACTCGTCTATCCATTCCTTGTATCTGATATGGCTTGTGCTGGAGATGCCACCATCGATCTACGAGTCAAATTGATATCTGCTACCTTTGTTGCCTGTGGTATTGCCACTCTTCTACAGACTACTCTTGGATTACGGTAGGAGAATACTGTATTTCCTTTCGTCGTTTATTGATTGATTCGGACAGGTTATCGATTTTGAACGGAACAGCCTTCTCGTTTCTTCCTCCATTGATGGCATTTTCGAATCAAATAGATAATCGATGTTCTATCGGACAAAATGTAACAGTTCCTCGTGAAGAATGGGAGGGAAGAATACAAACGGTGAGAACTATTAGAGAACCCTTTATGTGGGTGAATAACAATTTGATACATAAGATACAATATCATAACTAGGAAGTACGATTGAATTTATGATTGAATCTAATTGAAATGTTCAATAGATTCGTTGTTCTCGATCACTGATCTCAATGGTCACACTTATACAATACTCTTCACAATGGTCAATGAATGCTTTTGAAAGAACACACACACTTAGGGATACTGTAATTCCTTTCACTCTCCTAATCTCATTTGTTCCGTCTCGGTCTTTTCCACTGATAGTAAAGCAAAACTATTACATTAAAATGCTAAGTGGACAATTCACAAAACAAATTAACTATAGCTATTCATCTCACTATATTCTACAGTAATCCGTATTTTCAGATTTCCGGTTCCCTCGTATTAGCCTGTCTGGTGTTCATCATAATTGGTGCAACTGGTGCGGTTGGAGTATTATCCAAATACGTTGGTCCCATAACGATTGTTCCATTATTGATTCTTCTCACCGTGAGTACCGTACCCACTCTCGATGAAAAACTCTCGCTACATTGGATTTCAATTGTGTCAGTTCCATCTTTAGTCCTATCTAGTTCGAATAAATCAATCAATAATTCAGAATGGTTATAACTCTAATTGTAATCGTAGTGTATCTGGAAGATGTTCATGTTCCCATTCCCCTTTGTACTCGTCCCTTTAGTTTTACATATCTTCGTATATTTGGACAATTTCCGGTGAGTTCATTCATATATCAGAAAAATTGGGAAAATGGAGTGGCCGGCTTTTCTTGGATAAAACTTGGCTAGAATTCAAAATTCAAATATTCAAAATTCCCGCTGTTTTATGTGTAGCCAATGAAATAATAGCGAGAACCGTTCTATGAACTCTCTAATCCATTCTTTGTCTTCTCTTTTAATCCTCTTTTCAGTATCTGATCAGTTTGTGTTTCGTATGGTTTCTCTGTTTTATTTTGACCATCACTGGAATAGAACCAGAAGAGGGAGAAGCGAGAACAGATAAGGCAGATACTTTGAGAGTTCTCTATCAAAGTCCTTGGATACAAGTACCGTATCCAGGTCAGAGATACAGTAATCAATTACTGTAATCCATCCATATCACCATTATTTAGGTCAATTCGGTATGCCTCGTGTAGATATTGGTTTGATGTGTGGATTCATGGCCTCTGCTATCTCTTCAGTCATTGAGAATCTTGGTTCATATGCGATGGCAGCACGAGTTAGTCAACAGAAAAGACCACCCAGAAGTACGGTAAATAGGGCTATCATTGTTGAAGGTACGGTAGTTTCATGATATTGATTGGTAGATCATAGATCAATTTAGGAGTGGGAAGTATGATAGCTGCCATGTTTGGTGTATGTTCGGGAGTGACGACGTACACAGAGAATGTCGCTCTCATCCATATAACAAGGGTACTGTAGATGTCATTATCGATTGATTGATGAACATATTAGTTAAGGTTGCCAGTAGAATTACAATGCAGATAGCTGGTACTATTCTTATTATTTTGGGATTGTTCACTAAGGTATACGGTACATTTTCAGTATACGGTAGATGAGATTATCGATTTATTTCAGGCTGCAGCTGTTCTTGCATCTATTCCTAATCCTGTATTAGGTGGAGTTCTTCTTATGGGAATGAGCATGATAGCCGGAGTAGCTATGGCCCAATTACAGGTACCGTATCCCACAATCTACAGTACGGTAGATGTATTGTAGTTGATCGATCTGAAAGTCACTCGTAATATAGCCATAATGGGAGTGGCATTCATGCTAGGAATGGTGATTCCTACTCATTTTGAGAAGAATCATGTCAATTCAGGTAGTACGGTAGTCGTAAATTGATCTTTTATCTTTGTTCTTTCAAGGAAATATAACATTGGATAGTACACTGAATATGTTGTTGACTATCAAAATGTTGATAGGAGGAGGAATCGCGTTTATTTTGGATAATACTGTACCTGGTAGGTCAACTACAAGGATACGGTAGGTGAAAGATCAAAGATCATCTTAGGTGCAACTGTGAAACAACGAGGACTACATGATGAGACTGAGGATGATAATGGATTCCAAGATACAGATGGATATTCATTCCCTGAATATATCAATGTGTAAGTACAGTAATCTACAGTACTCTCTTACTTACCGTAACCCATTCAGACTATTCCACAAGATTCCAGTACTCACTCGAATTCCTTTCTTGCCCTCTCAGAAGAACCTAGAAGCCTCTCGTGCTTCAAGTAAAGTATTCCCTTCTGACGCACCTACAGTATGATAGACACTATAGAAGTGTACGGTAGATATAGAACGTAGTTCCTTTTGCTCTTCTTCTTCTTACTATTAGAGTGCAATACTCACTGAATTGGACGAGTTGACATATAAATAATGAACTCTTCATTTCATTTCCAATGATCTCATTCTATTTCACTTTCTTCATAACTATTCTATCAACTTATTCATTCACTTTCATTTATCAATCAATAAAAGTGCCATTGATTATAATTATTATTAATTGTCAGACTACAAAACTGCAAATTAACATTAAACATCGACAAAGAATGAATATATAAATGAATTCTAATGTGGAGTTAAAATGCGAAAAGAAAGGAAAAATAGGCGAGAGAGTGTGTGAAACGAGGAGAGTTTTCTATTCTATTCTCAACTTTTGAAGTATACATAGTACAAGGCATGTTCCAATAGAATGACAACCGGTGAAGGAATACAATGAGATATGAGATAGATCATAATAGATTAAGTGAGATCAGAAATGAAATACAAATGGGAGGAATATATTAATTAAATAAATACATTATTCATTCATTCTTCAATATCATTATCTCGAATAGTCCAATGAGAATCACGAAATGCATCCCTCTTATGATTACTCTGAAAACTCAATACATTATCGATCGACTAAAAAATATTTGTTACCTTTTCAGAGCGGAACTGTCCCATCAACTCAGTATCTTGATATTCTGATTCTTTCTTCATTCGAAGATAATCTTCACGATATTGAATATACTGCTTACTGCAATTAAAGCGAATCAAAAAAAAAGTAGCCTCTCATGACTGCGCGGGCTTGGACACCGACTAGCCACTACTTTTTAAAGCAAGAAATGATAGAGATCAAAGATCAGCCTACAATGGAATTGCTTGTACATCAATGAAATGATTCCTCATCGTCTTCCTAATCTCTTTTCGTCTTCCATGACGGTTCTTCTTACTGAAATTACACAATTTACTGAAAAATCAATAACGAAAATGAACCGAATAGTGATATTGTTGTACGAACGTGCTGATAAAACGAGAATAAATAAAAAAATATTATCGATTCGTACATTTTCTTCGTTGATTCTTCGGATGAATCCTTCTTCTCTTCCTCATCTTTCGTCTTCACGTCTTCACCTTCTACTTTCTTTTCTCCATCTTCCTTCTTATCTTCTACATCTCCACTAACTCCATCCACATCCATCACTTCATTCTTCTCGTTCCCTCCATTCAATCTACAATTAATACGACTAACTAATCGATAAATCAATGATAAGATAAACTAATCAATAAATCAATAACAAACTTCTTCTCTTCTTTTTCGATAGATGTGTAGTGACTTGTCACTACTTTCAAAGACCAAACTTCATATCCTAATTTGCATATTATAATAGATGCACCCAACAACAGACTTACTGACACCAGACACTGTTGAATTAGCATATTCATATGCAAATTGTGGTGGCGCGTATAAATAGCCATCACAGCATCATAACTTCAGTTCAGTTCATTTCTTTCGAATTGTCAACTCCGGCTATCAGCCGTCTTCTTTCCCAGGCATCAGGCCTTTCATTCATTCATTCATTCATTGGTTGTGTATCACCAACCAATTCAATTCTTATCAGCCGTATTACGGCTTCAATCTCACTGCCGTATCACGGCCTCAAATCTCTTCTGTCGTCATTACGACTTCATCCCATCGGCATTCAAGCCTTCTCTTCTCCTTCTCTTCGTACTACATCTACAGGCACTCTCGCCTCCATCTCGTCGTCAACGACAATCCATCGCCTATCATTCCTCCCCGTATTAATTGTAACTATTGTATAATAAATATAATTGATTTATATCAATCTCTTTGTCTCCACACTATCATTGTACCAAAATAAAGGGCAAGGGTAGTTCTCCTCCGTGTTAACCATTTTCAACTGCGCTTCGACGGAAGTCGTTATATGGTGCATTGGTCAAATTATTCAAGACCCGCGTGGCAGCAATCATTCAATTCAATATCAAATTAATTATTCAGTTCAATTCTATTCAAATTCATTCCATATTCAATTCCTTCTATCAATTCAATTCACTCTACATATTTCATCATGAGTGAACAAGACCAAACCAATCAATCACGGGTAAGCATCGTGAACTCAATTCATGATCTAAATCAGGGTATTCTTCGTTTAGTAGTTCGAATGAACGAGATTGAGACTGACGAAGAGTTCAAGCCTCTTTGTACTGAAGCTAATCTAGCAATTTCTAGACTCAATCAATTACTTAATGAGTACAATTCTGTGTCAAACATCACATATTCATCATCAATATGGAAAGAACAAGAGGTGAACAATCTTGTCAAATCATCAATCGATCAATTTCAAGATGCAATCAGAATGGGTCACGAATCAGTATTGCTTGCTAAACAATTAAAAAACAGGAATCTCAATATTGACCCTAATAAAACCGTACCGTTCAATAATAGTCAATCTTCCCTCCCTCTATTTTCTTCAATGAATATTCGTCTATTCGATGGACCAGACGAATCACAATATCAATCGTCCACCATTCTATTCAATATTACTCATGAAAAGGAGCCTGATTCAAATAATCCCTCCTTCAATTCAACTCCAAGTCAGCCTCTTCCCATGAATGATGAACCAAAGTACATAACCACGAAATGTGAGCAACTTCAGTCATGTGACCTCGGAACTATCATTAGTGATTCATCTCTATCTGTGAACAAGACTGATCAGTCCATCAATTCTAATATTGATACAATCACAGATCATCAAACTTATGATAATCATCAATCATTCCATCAAGAGGCAGAAAATCGTGTTGCATTAGTCCCATTAGCCAATGTTGATTCCATGACAGAATCTCAATCTCGTCTACGAGACGATACAATCATAGAGAATCATTTCATGTACACCATTCAGAATACTGGTCAAGAGAACATCTGTCACATTGAGCAATCTCCAACTATCAATCCTGTTATTGATATATCAGAGACTCCATCAAATCATCGCCTTATCAAGAAAGGTGTGATAAGATTTGATAAGAAGAGATCAGCTACTGTCAAACTAGATAAGGCTACATATCCTCGTGAATTCAAAGATCAAACTCTAGCTCGATTACTTGCACTAGAAACTCATAATAATCTCTATCATTCTGTTCTTCATATCAATGAACTCTCAAAGTCACACAAATCATTATTATATCAACATACCCTCTCCGCTTCTGTTTCGTTCAGGCGGGAGGAAAGTCATTCTTCCTTTCATGTAAAGAAACAATATTCCGTTACTCTATTAATTCAATCATTATTATCAATTCTGATTCACAATTTTGTTCATTCTCGAGTCAATATCAGATGTGATATTGCCAATTTCAATCATGCCAACATCACCCATCTCTCAATCATTTCGCCTTAGGCCTAATTACCAAAATTTCCCTAACAATAAGCCCCCATTTCTTCTTTCTACGCCCGGAGTGTAGTGACTTGTCACTACTTTCAAAGACCAAACTTCATATCCTAATTTGCATATTATAATAGATGCACCCAACAACAGACTTACTGACACCAGACACTGTTGAATTAGCATATTCATATGCAAATTGTGGTGGCGCGTATAAATAGCCATCACAGCATCATAACTTCAGTTCAGTTCATTTCTTTCGAATTGTCAACTCCGGCTATCAGCCGTCTTCTTTCCCAGGCATCAGGCCTTTCATTCATTCATTCATTCATTGGTTGTGTATCACCAACCAATTCAATTCTTATCAGCCGTATTACGGCTTCAATCTCACTGCCGTATCACGGCCTCAAATCTCTTCTGTCGTCATTACGACTTCATCCCATCGGCATTCAAGCCTTCTCTTCTCCTTCTCTTCGTACTACATCTACAGGCACTCTCGCCTCCATCTCGTCGTCAACGACAATCCATCGCCTATCATTCCTCCCCGTATTAATTGTAACTATTGTATAATAAATATAATTGATTTATATCAATCTCTTTGTCTCCACACTATCATTGTACCAAAATAAAGGGCAAGGGTAGTTCTCCTCCGTGTTAACCATTTTCAACTGCGCTTCGACGGAAATCGTTATAAGATGATTCAGTACTACTTTCTTCTCCTTCACTATCAGTTGATTCACTCATCTTATCACCTTTGGCAATCTTTCTCAATAATTCCTTCGCCTAAAATCAATCGATGAAATAAAATCAATATCAATATCTACTAAAACTACCGTACCTCTTTCCTCAATCGTTTCTTTTCCAATCTCTTCTGCAGTCTTTTCTGTTTTCGTTTCTCTTTCTTCAATTCTTTTCTCTTCTGCTTTATTATTTCAATATCTCGCCTGAATAATATTTTTTAAATGAATATTTTAACTTTAGATCATCTCACTTTTCAGGTTCCACCCATTTTCCTTGTCTCTTCAACTTCGCTTCTAATCTCTTCTTTTGTCTTTTCTTCTTCTGCCATGCTCTAAAATATACGTTAGTTCACGATCAATCATTTATGTGAGGCTACCGTACCTTCTTCTATCTCTCCATTCTCGTCTCCATTGCTTTAATTTCAACTTTCTTCTCAATTCTTTCTCCAATCGTAACTTCAATCGTTTCATTCTTGCTACTCGAAGAGTGTGCAGTGCAGCCAATTTAGTGGGATGTTGACCGAGATGAACACGACGACCTGGGAAACGGTAGAGATCAATGATGATGGAGATTATATACGGTACGGTAGATATCGGGAGTTAGAGATAGAAGAAGTAGAGGCCAAAGTCCAGTAAAGATCAAAGATCAATACCTCGATTGAAGAACCATCGATTCCTATGTCCTGGTACACTAGGATGATTCAGTGCAAAGTCCTAGGAAAAAAACGGTATTTTCTGAATAATCAATCGATAATTCTTACTTTACAAATGGCTTCTGCTTCATCATTGCAAGCGAATTGAACAAAAGCAAATAGACGATGTTGAGTACTCGTTTTCCTCTTTGGGTATCCAATCAAAGGGCGAGGAGTCCTACAACGAAACACATGAAATCAGCAGATTACGGTAGAAACTAACCGCAATGGCAATCGAACGTCAACTACCGTACCGTACTTCTTGCAAAATCGTTTGAGAAGTTTAGCAGAACAAGGATACGGTAATCGATCCTGAGAAGAAAATAATTGATAGAGATAATGGAAGAAATGGGTTTACCAAATATACGGTACAATCAGCTACATTGAATTGAATAGGAGCATATTTGACAATGAATTGTTGATTATGAATGTCCATTTGGAAGATATGTTCATTCTTATTGAGAAGAGGAAGAACAGAATGAGGAAGTTGGAGAAGACGATTATTCAATTTCAGAATGGGAATGATATCTCTGAGAAGAGCATCTAAATAGAATGAATAATAGATGATAGATAAGATAAGATGGCTAACATGGCATTCCATCTTCATCCACTTCTCTGAACAGATGAGCTATTGGACAAGGAACTGAACGAAGAGTACTTGATATCTGTAATCAATAAACATTATTATAATTAGGCTACTCTTTAATTAATAGAGCCATTAGATTACGGTAGATCAATTTTTAAAATTTTAAAAACTTACGATATCGACTGTTTCATGGCATAGTTTATGACAACGTGGACGTCGTTTTGGTTTCTGATTAGAGTTACTAGTAGAAGCTTTGGAAGTATGATGATTGCTCACTTCATTCTTCTTTTTCTTCTTCAAATTATCTTTCTTCAATTGATTTCCATTTGAACGTCGTTTCTTCTTTGGTGAACTTGAATATTCTCCATTATTAGGACGTTTCCTCTTTCGACTTCCAGCCATCTTCGTAGTAAACGGTTAGAGGTTCACAATTGTTGATTCGAAACAAAAGCATGACGACCGGAGGAACGAGAAAACCGTGAAAAAGGCTACAAAAGTCGTGCTCTCGAAAACTATCATAAACTGATTTTTTAAAAGCCGAAATTTTAAAATAATAAAATTAAATTTCACTACTCAGCTTTGATAAATATTCTTTACATTATTTCAGATGTCATATGTTATATCCTTCTTCGATTTATATGAATTATTATTTGATTATTGCTTTTCCAGGAAAAGTTCTAGATTACTGTAGGTCGTTCACTAAATGAAGGTGTGCAACCAACATTAGATGTAGAAAATATACAATATTTACTAAGTCTCGTATTTTACTATATCCCTACTATCCTGATGGAATATAGATAAGTGTAAGTTGGGGTAAGGTGAATTCGTCAAGTTGTCCTTTATTCCTTGACTCATCGTAATAGATATAAAGGGGGATAAGTTGCCATTCGACCTCGAATAAGAGAAAAGAAAGAGAAAGGTGAGGACAAAGTAGTCATATCGTTTGAGAGTCAAAGGATAGTACTCATCACTAATAAAAACAATCGTTCCGAAACATTCTATAGGAACGTCATTAATGAGTACGATTAGTATATCTCCCTTCAAGGTCAATTAATGAAATTAGTGAATGCCTAGATTGTTTATGGTAAGTATATGGCATAAGCACTTCCCTTTTTGACTCATTCCTCTACCTCTCGGATCTCCCTCTCCCTCTTGGATCTCTCCCTCTCCCTCTTGGATCTCTCTACTTTTACATCTCAATCGACCTCTCTCTACTCTACCGGTCGCTTCATCTCTACTCCTCCTACTTATTCATCCTCTTTCCATATTCGTTTCCTTATTCCCTTATGTTACTACATCTACTAATCTTATCACTTTTCACACCATACAGTAAGTACTCATTTACTTACATTATCATGTCATAATGTGTGCAATCGTAATCTTCGATCCACTTGTGATGGTTCATCCATTTGCTAATCTTAGCCTGAGTCCAAGACAGATCAAAGGGATCAATCGATTGAGTTGATCATCATCTTATCAACAGTAATCCTTTTAGGTGAAGGATGTATGCCGGGTTTTGAGGCAGAACGAGATAGATTACGTGAACATTTAGGAATAGAATGGAAACCTCATGGATTAGATAAACATGGTAGACTCTTTCAATATTCATTAATATAATCTTGAGAACTACGAAAAAAGCCGATAGAGAGTGTGTAAAATGAGGAGAGTTCTCTGATTTTCTTTTCTTTTCACAGCCTTCGCACAAATGAATCATTGTTCTGATCTTTCCTTTGTTTGTATATGTTTCCTGTCTACAATTCTTATCCCGTCTATGATTAATCTTTCTATCTCAATCCATTCAATCTCCTCCGTATGTTATCTCTCATACGTCTTTTATGAGATCTTGAAGAGTGAAACGAACTTGTCGACTGTCGTAAAGGCAACATTTGATAGGGATGGATCCTCCCTATCTAGATCAAAAATTTACGCGATCATAGAACCACATATTCACTTATTAATCTTTTCGATTTAAAAAAAATGTGACTCACAAAAAAACTTCATGCGTATGATACTTATAAACAAACACAAAAGACAATTTTTATATTTCTTTTTGTTCTCTACTACGAATATTCGTATTATTGAAGGTTTCACTGAGGGGAAGCATATAAGACACGATTATGATATTAATTGTAACTTTACTGACTTCTCTAAATGCAAATGGAAGAATGCAGGTTGATCTTTGATCTTTGATCTTTGTTTTTGATGATCAACTAATTGATTCAGGTGCTTCGGAAGGCTTAGATTCTCGTGACTTTCATTTGTTCGAGAAAGAAGATTACACAGAATGGCCAACCCTTCAAGTCCATCCTGGACCCAGTAAGATTGATGTTGGTAAGTCAATGATCTACTTATTGATTAATAGATTATTGATTAGGTGATCGAATGATTCTTGTTGGTGATCGTACAAGAGATGAACAACATGCACTCATCTATTCAACTTCCATTCCATGTCAAACTTCACCAGGAAATTTGACTTTCACGTTCGTTATCGTAAATTATGATTTTTTTGATTTGTCATATTCATTTCCGCCTGATTGATCTTTGATCTTTATAGATATTGGGCTTATAACAATGCTCGTATCGAAGTGGTTCTTCTTGAGACTGTAAAACCAAAGACGAAAGGGAAACCATATCGTAAACTTCTTCCTGATAAACCATATGTTGATTGTGGTTAGTCTTGATCTATCTTTTCTAATCAATAATCATTCCATTCATAGGTACTGTGCCTCTTAATACTAACTGTCATGCGGAGATTCCGGAAAGAGAAACACCATTCCATATTGGATTCCGGTTAGATTGATCTTTGTTCTTTATTTTGATCTACCATTATCTTCTTCTTTTCTAACTCTTTATCATTGTTGATCTTTGATCTTTTCAGGGCTTACGATATCTCAAATACTCAAGGCTCCTTCATTATTCTTGATAGCATTCTCTATTCTGCCACTCTATGCAAAGTATCAAGTGAGTATCATCTACTCATTTTCTATCATCAATTATTGATTGATTCAGTTGATCTTGGAAAGAACTTCGAATCTAAACCTCTCGTAACCTCTGCACATGGAGAATTCATTCATAAGGTACTGTCAACTACAGTAATCCTCATTATTTATTTACTGATTCAGGCAACAGATCTACTTTGTGTTCATTTTGATCTCTCATGTAGATGGAGATCAGGAGGAAAGGCTTCACCTGTGAGTATTTTAGACTATATTCGACTTTCTCTACCTCTCATTCTATAACTCTCCCTCTCTACCTCTACCTCTGCCTCTCTCTCTACCTCTTCCTCTCTACCTGTCAATATGCCGTTTTAGTCTATTGTAATGTCTACTCCATATCCATCACATAGACTGGTTACTCATCGTCTCCTCGTAACCGTTACTGACGGGTGATGAATGAAAATATAGACTTGCCATTGTGAGAGATGAGAGGTAAGAAAGTGGAGAGGTAGAGAGAGAAGGAGTCAGAGGAAATGGAGAGGCAGAGGGAGAGGGAGAGATGGATATAGAGAGGCAGAGGCAGAAGGAGAGATGGGAAATAAGTGTCTGGTAAGGTGTCTCACTTGTGGACAATTAGTATTGAGAGTGGACTAGTCGGGTCATTTCATGTTTCCATTTTCATGCCGAGATTGAAGAATAAAGAAACAAAGTACAAATAACATATACAGAACACATAATCTGAGGCATTCTCTTGATCGATTACAATATTACTTGATAATTTTATTGATTGGTTACAGTATCCACTTACAGTATCCTCCTTATAGATGTGGCGTAGATCAACCGTTCCACTATCGGATGACTTTGTAATGCAAGTGACAGGAACGAAGATTGCACCTAAAGGAGCCTATTCTGTATTGTACATTGAACAGGTTTGAGAATAATAAAGATAAAAGATCAAAGATCAAAGATCAATGACAGGATTCTCCCACTCCTTATGATATTTTGAGATCGGATGCAATTGAATGTGAAGCATCAACTGGAAATGAGTTCACATACAGGTTTGAATAGTCTACGTTTTTGAAAAAAAATGTGCATATTCTTTTACATTTTGCTGCCAAAAACGTTTTTTTATTGAGATATAGCAGAAAGATCTGGAAAGGGCGCGCCCACAAAAGGAACTTTACGCCCTTTCAGTAAATCAATCCTTCCTTCTTTCTCGATGTAAATGCAATGCAGATAATAAAATCTGCATAAAATTTTGAAATGATTATGTAGAAATATTGTATTGATTTATTACAGATATTGGGGAACGAAAGAGGTGAAACTAGAAGTGTGTGCCCTCTCAATGGATACTGATACTGTGATTGAATGTCATCGTTCCCCATCTGGAGTATCACCTGCCCCCGTATCTGTATCATTCAAAAAAGCTACTAAACGATTCTATGTTAGTTGATTGATCTTTGATCTTTGATTTTTTATCTTTGAACTTTGATCTCTATCTCATCTTTCAGATTGCGATTAGAGTCGTTTCGCTCAACTCCAACGTTGATAATGCTATTGTGGTTGATGATATTTCATATCAGTCTACCTTATGCCACGAGGTTTTCAGTTTTTTTTTAAATTCAACTAATTTATTAATATTAAGGCAGTATCCGCAGTTGATCTTGGACCGACCTTTGTCACAACTCCGATGTTGAGTGTTTTACTTGGAAAACATGTCAGCTCTGCTAAGGTAAATCAATAATCATTACACAATAGATCAATACTGTAATATTTTAATTTTATAGTTTTTATTCATTATAGGATATGTGGTGTGATTTCTCTAAGAGAGCGGCTGATTGTTCATGGGGAAATGTTGCCACTCAGGTAATTACAATTTTATTATTAAACCTAATTAATTATTTAATTCAAGATCGAGGATGGAGACGAAGAAGAGACTCCCATAGCCTGGACGATAGGCAATGGTCCTCTTGACAATGAGAAGTTCTATTCACTCACTGGACAAACCCTTATGCCAGGTATGTCTCACTCAATCTATCAGCAGCGTGGCGCAGTGGAAGCGTGCTGGGCCCATAACCCAGAGGTCGGTGGATCGAAACCACTCGCTGCTATCTCTCTTTTGCAGCTCAGGAATTCGCTGTAGCAAAGTTTGATCAAGCCGGTTCTTCACTACTTTTGTCAGAAGTACTGTATTAAATATTTACTTTTTTCCAAATCAATATTTTAATTTATATGCGGATGTTTTTTTAAAAGTATTTGGACAATAATAAAGATTGATCTAGGTGATTCTATGTGTATCGAATACAGCCTCACTCTCATTTCATCTTTGGACTACTGGAGTAGCTACATTGAGGGTATACAGTTACTATTTAATTTATTTCATTGACAAGGGAACTCTGTGGTCTCGTTTTGGCCATATGAGAAGGCACTGTCATGACTAGAATACGTTTTCGATGGTGATTAAGAATCTCTTTTTAGGGCTGCCTAGACGACCTGAGTTTCGAGAAAATCGATATTGAAATTCCGAGGGTCAATTCGAAAATTTTCGAGGAGTAGTGCACAAACATTTCGTATGAGTTGGTGAACTCATCTATAAACCTTCGAAGACACGACCTGTGTGGTGTAGTGGATAAGGTGTCCGTGTTAACTTTTGACTGTCACTGGTTCGATCCCTCTTGCAGCACTTTTCTTTTGCTAATTTTCTTGATGTCAAGAAGAAACATAAAAAAAATTTTTTTAAACATCAAACCAAACATCAAAAACATCAAGATCAATGATCATTCATTGTGTGCCCAAGATGTAAGAATGGCTTCACGTGTGAGCGTGTGCGAACTTTAACAACAAAATAATCAAAAGAAAAATGAATGATGTTTGATCTTGATGTTTTTTTAAAATGTTTTGTTTGATGTTTAAAAAAATTTTTTTTATGTTTCATCTTGACATCAAGAAAATTAGCAAAAGAAAAGTGCTGCAAGAGGGATCGAACCAGTGACAGTCAAAAGTTAACACGGACACCTTATCCACTACACCACACAGGTCGTGTCTTCGAAGGTTGATAGATGAGTTCACCAACTCATACGAAATGTTCGTGCACTACTCCCCGAAAATTTTCGAATTGACCCTCGGAATTTCAATATCGATTTTCTTGAAACTCAGGTCGTCTAGGCAGCCCTAAAAAAGAGATTCGTAATCACCATCGAAAACGTATTCTAGTCATGATAGTGCCTTCTCATATGGCCAAAACGAGACCACAGAGTTCCCTTGTGAGAAGAGACCGAGTCAGATCTTACAATTAGATAAGATGAAAGGGAGATAGAATACCATAGACCAAATACAATAATGATTTCCATTCCAGATATGTTTGGTTGAAGAGAATTCATCGAATCTTCTTGATTGTCAACCAATCAATACTGGTCCGGTTACGGTAGAGCTTCCTCGTGTCGAGAGACCATTCAAGATTGCCCTCAGGGCCGATTCCGATGCACCAGGAATGGTGATTATTGATGATCTACAAGTAAATGTAAGTATTGATTATCTAGAGATCATGGCCATCAATCGATATTGTAGGGAGATATCTGTAATGTACCAAGACAGTATTCAGCTAAAGCTTTTCGTCCAAATTCATTGACAAGACCAGATGGTAATGTGTGTAGATTATTGAGTTGTTCATTCAAAAGAGGACATCCTTGTCTATACGATAACAGTCAACTTGAGAAGAGTGCACAGTTCGAGGTACTGTAATTATTGATCTAATACAGTAATCTTATTGATATATCAAGGTCACAAATGGAATATTGATCGCAGAATTGAATGCAACTCGACCTATAGCCATTCTAGAGTCTACTCCATTCCAATTGAATACTATATCTCGATTACACTTTATTTATTCGGTCTTCGTAAGTATACTGTAGCCCTGGTCGTTCTACTGATCTATGTTTATCTACAGGGAGATGTTGCTCTATTCGTTTGCAACGATAGTGCAGGAAAGGAATTAGAAAATTGTTTTCGTGTTGACGGGACTGGTGGTGATGATTATGTTGAATTACTTCCAAGTGATACTAAAGTAAGTCATTTACTTCCACAATATATCCATTAGGTTCGATTAGTATAATATTGTGAACACTCTTCAGGTATACTTATTGGGTCGATTACTCAAGAAAAACTCGCAAGGAACTCTTCAGATCAAAAGACTTTCTCTGACAGATCCAGAAGATGTTGATGCTTGTTAGTCCTAATATGTTTTCACTGTATTTATTTGTGTACCAGTACATCTATGGGTCCCATTCTCAGTTGCTCATATTATTTAAATTGTTGAGGTTGTCATAACGTATCTTAATAAAATAATAAAGTTGTCAGTGTTTATTTAATTGCTCTCGAATAAAGTTATTTCTCGAATAAAGTTTAAAAAAATATAAAGTTAGTTTATGATAGTTCTCGACAGACGGCTGTCAACAAGGATACGGTATGATTATTCAGTCTGTACAAACTACAAAATATAAGATAGTTTTTGGTTTGTTGTAGAGCGCGTTAGTTCTATCATAATATTCTCTCCCCTTCCTCGCTTTGATCTACTTTTGCATACAATCATCTCAAGTGAGGGGCTAGGGATTGGGAATCCGTTCATAACGTTTGAAATCTTTTAAACTTTTTTGAACTTCTACAGTTTAGTTAGAATCTATCACAGATCTAGAAAACTAGACACGTTAATTTAGTTGCATACTCCTACTTTTGTAGATCGTTATGATATATTGCCGTGAACTCTTCTTCGCAATTGCGTTTGCTCCCATTGCTTCCGTTCGATTTACTCGTTTTTCTACTCTGCACGTTCTCTGCTTTTCTATGTCAGATAGACTATGTAGCACACACACACTAGGATTGTGTCCGAAGTGTGTTTTATATTCTATGGGAATTTCTTATTTGGCTGTTTCCACTCTGTCTGGGTGAAGTTCCCTGTCAACAACTGAGGACGATGACAATAAGTGGATGTACTTTTTTAAATGTTAGACGAGGGAAGTAGGGGATAGGAATATGGCAGAGAGTAGTAGTAAGTGAAAGGACGAGAGAGTAGAGTAGTCGATCGATTCCATTTTGCTTCGCTTGCATTGCCTTCTTCCGTTATCAATGTGAATCTTTCATTGACATTGAACTACGTAGATAGATACGAATGGACACTCATTCGATTCATTGACCCTTTTGCTTTCTTTCTCTCTTCTTTACTCTTCTTATCTCTTCATTAGTGTCTACTACATGAATGACTGCTAGTTTGTATGTCTAGTTGTTCTCATTCCCTACTTATTCACTATCTACTACTAAATACCATCCCAATAAACAAACGAGTACATCTGATCGTCCTTCGCTCTGTCGTTCTACCGTTCTCTCCATTTCTTTCTCTATTCAAATTATGTTATTGCCATTTGTCAATCCTTCTTTACTTTCAAATCCAGCCATTGTTATATAATTTCTATCATGTATGCCACAGTATCCCACGTTCTTTTACACCACATTGATTTTCATTCATGTTCGCGTAATATCAAGATTAAAAGTTCTTCATAGTCCCTGCATTACGTTTGATTATATTTGCCCTACATCCATTGATTTCATACATTTTTGTTCAACTCACATTTGCAGTACTATAATCTGACCCGTAATTGTGATAAACTAACGAGATTATTAACTGGCCCGTAAAATTGCTTATTTTTCGCTTATTTTGACTAAATATGGGATAAAGTGACCCGTTTTTTATAAGCCGACCAATATATAAACTGACCCGTACCCACAATGTGGGTGCTCGAAAACGTATGATTGATTTTTAGGATGTCGAAGTATTCTCGTGCCGATATTGAAGATGCTGCTAACCGCATGCGTATCTCAGCCATTGAGATGACTTGTGCTAGCAACAGGTAAATCCATAACCAATATTTCTATCCTTACCGGAATGTTCTGTCTGGATTGAATGGGGTTGGTACGGTTTTATTTTAAATTGTTCTTCTGAATACCCATTATCATTATCAATCGATAAAACAATAATGTTTCAGTGGGCATCCTACTTCATCAACATCGGCTGCTGAGATTCTAGCCACTCTATTCTTCTCAGAGATGAGATACTCGGTTGAACATCCCAAACATCAGTCTGCTGATCGATTTGTTCTCTCCAAGGTATACGGTATTCGTTAATGTTGTTGTGCAAATCAATTTGATTAGTCAAAATTAGTGAAAATGGGAAACATGTTTTCTATACGTGTACATAGTACTAGAGTCCATTTGATATGAACGATATCATATCAATCTGATTAGATATGATGTACTTGACACGATGTACTGATTATCATCAATCAATCAATCAATAATCGATCACCTTTTAATCATGTTCGATTTCGTAAATTTTCTTGAATAGGGAAAAATTATACATCAGAGACGGAAGAATTATAAATTACAAGAATGTCCCCCCCCCCCCCCCCCGTTCCTGACACACTCTGCTGATAAGATAAATATTAATAATAATACTAATGTATTGATTATAGGGTCACGCTTGTCCCATCCTCTATGCTGCATGGCATGAGGCTGGTCTACTATCACGTGATCAGATTCTTTCCCTTCGTAAGGTCAATTCTGATATCGAGGGACATCCCACTCCTGTAAGTGACTATCGATTATTTTCAATTATTGATTGATTGATTTGTAGAGATTGAACTTCATCGATGTAGCCACTGGATCTCTCGGACAAGGACTCAGTTGTGCTGCTGGTATGGCTTACGTCGGAAAGTACATCGATAAGGTATACGGTAGATTTATCGATTGATTGTCATATTGATTGATTGTAGGCCAGCTACCGTGTCTTCTGTCTTCTCGGAGACGGAGAGAGTGCAGAGGGATCCGTATGGGAAGCTGCTGGTACGTTTATTGATTGATCGATTGCAAAGATCAAAGATCAAGTATTCTCTTTCAGCTTTCGCTTCAACCTACAAGCTCGATAACCTCGTAGCAATCGTTGATGTGAACAGACTTGGACAATCTCAGGCTACCGCTCTCGGACACAAGACTGAGGTACTGTAGTTTATCGATCTATTCGGGGAGGATTATCGATTGATTGTTCAGGTATACGCCGCTCGCTTCGCTGCTTTTGGATTCCATCCAATCGTCGTTGATGGACATGATGTTGATGCTCTCAGGTATGCTGATCTACTCTTATCGAATCAATCAATATTCTGAGACATATATTTTTGAACGATGATTTGGTGTTCAGAGCCGCATATGAGACTGCTCGTAACCACAAGGGACAACCAACTGCCATCATTGCTAAGACTCTGAAGGGAAAGGGAATCGAAGGTGTTGAAGATGGAGAGAATTGGCATGGAAAGCCCGTTCCTGCTGATAAGGTGAGATGAAAAGATAAAAGATCAATAGTCGATATTGATTTGTTTCAGATCGCTGCCATCAAGGCTCGTATCCATAATCCCAATGGAGAAAAACTGAAGCCCCTTCCCATCGTTGATGATGCTCCCGTTGTTAATCTATCCAATATCAAGATGATCTCTCCTCCTGAGTACAAAATTGGAGATAAGGTACATACTTGGTCTTGTTGTTAGTCCTTAAGCTATTAAGATAGACTTACATCTTTAAGCTATTAGATCGCTTCTTCCGATAACATGATCATTACATTTCATATTTACTATACCATATTTAAAGATGTGCATTCTGAAGGAACAAAGTTTATAGATATATTGATTGAAGGTTGCCACTCGTGCTGCATACGGAACTGCTCTTGCCAAGCTTGGACAGGCCAACGCCAGAGTAAGTGATTTATTGATTTATTGATTGATGGGATTACAATATTGATCTCCTTCAATTATAGGTAATTGGTCTTGATGGAGATACCAAGAACTCGACGTTCTCTGAGAAACTCCTCAAGGTTAAGCCTGAACAGTACATTGAATGCTTCATTGCTGAACAGAATCTGGTATGAGATTATTGATTTATCTATTTATGGATGATTTTATTGATTAATTGAATTGAGGTAGGAGTAGCAGTTGGTACTCAATGCCGTAACCGTGTCGTACCATTCACCTCTACTTTTGCTGCTTTCTTCACTAGAGCTGCTGATCAGGTATACTGTAACTACTTATTCTAATCAATCGATATTCTTCAGCTTCGTATGGCTGCCGTCTCATTCGCCAATCTCAAGTGTGCCGGTTCTCATGTTGGAGTATCGATTGGAGAGGATGGACCTTCACAGATGGCCCTTGAGGTATACTGTATCGATTTATCGATTGGTTAGATTGTATACCTAATCTGATCGTTGCAGGACCTTGGTATGTTCCGTGCTCTTCCCGGATCTACCGTATTCTATCCTACTGATGCCGTATCCGCTGAGAGAGCAACTGAGCTTGCTGCTAACCTTCCTGGTATCGATTGTTTTGCCCATTACAGTAACCGTTATGATAATGAGTTTAGGAATCGTATTCATCCGTACTGGAAGACCCGCTGGTCCCGTTCTCTACACGAATGATGAGCCTTTCGTTGTTGGAAAGGGCAAGGTATGAATGAATCAATCGATAATCTCTAGATGATCTTTGATCTTTGAGGTTCTTCGTGAATCAGACAAGGACTCGGTTCTTCTCATTGGAGCTGGAGTCACTTTGTATGAGTGTCTCTCTGCTGCTGATACTCTTGCCAAGGTTTGAAGGATTACGGTAGATCGATATGATTATCGATTGTTTGATTGTAGGAGGGCATTCATGCTGCTGTTATCGATCCCTTCACCATCAAGCCCCTTGATGTTGATCTCATCCAGAAGCACGCCCAGAGGTACGATAGAACTTATTGATTGATTATCAATATATTCATTATTTACAGAGTTGGAGGAAAGGTCGTGACAGTTGAGGACCATTATCCGGCTGGAGGAATTGGAGAGACTGTAAGAATAATTGATTACTGATTATTTGATTATTGATTGATTCATTCAGGTATCTGCTGCTCTTTCTGTCGCTGGAGGAGTTCGTGTTCATTCCCTCTGTGTCCGTGAGGTACGGTAGACTGATTTTTCATCTATTGGTGGTATACGGTATCAATCAATAATTCAGGTTCCCCGTTCTGGACCCCCTGATGTTCTCGTTGATCTCTTCGGTATCTCTGCCCGTCATATCGTAACTGCGGTCAAGAACTTCTAAACGGATATTAGATTGATTATACAATCTGAGATTACTGTAGCCTTAACTGTTATTGATTTATCCATCAACATACACTCCTATTTCTCTCTTTTGTCACTTTACCTTGGTTATGACTCCGTCCATGTTCGCATTGTAGTTGTTGATACTTACAAAGCGGTTAATAATAAATGGTTGTAATTATTTGTGATTACTGTAGTTGAACAAAGATATTGAAGATACAACTGGTAGTAAGAACCGGAGAATTACTGAATGAAGGGGAGATGATTGTCTGTCACTTCGACCCTCTACACGAGGATGCTCTTATTCGATATTAATCTCCATGTTCTTTTCTTCGTTTCTCACCTTATATTTGTTATTAGAGTATAGTCCTTATGCACCTTTAGTCTATTCCTTTCTTCTATGACGAGATGAATATACCCAGTGATAGATCAAGATCTAACTGATACATCTAATATTGCCTATCGTTTATCTATCAAACCGGTTCCTTTTTTATTTCTGATCTTTACAGATAATTACATTTCATTGAAAATATTACAGTATTCCAGCTGTTCTTTCATTTTCTTGTTAGTTTTCTATTTAACTTATTGTTCTTTTGATAGAAGAGGAAGTGTAAGATAATGATCCGAAATAAGGACGAAAGTAGTGAAAGTGCGAGAACGAATGGAGATGTGAGACCCACGTGGTTGAGTTCCATCTATCCTATTTCCATTCCACATATATTCATATCGATTCATTATCATATATTCCTTGATATGCACAAAGTTTTTTTTCAATTTTTTATGATATATTCCTTGATTATATTTATCAATTGACCTTTGTACTGATCTATGTAATTGTTCCGTCTTGTTCCTTTTCTACTCTTATCCTCTTCTTCTTCTTCTCATTACTGAAAACATCATTTGTTTTGTCCATTACCATTGATATGGGGGTATAAATGGATGATAGTTCATCTTCTATTATTCTCTTTTCATGTCTCTTATCGATCTCTTCCTCTGAACACATCTCGAACCCGTTTGTATCTTTATCTATCTAAGTCACTCTATTGAAGGGGAGATCTATGTCTATTCAATCCCGTCATTTAAACTCTATCGTATTGTCATCCTCTTCTCGTTTACTAACCATAACCCCTCCTGTCCCCTCCGTCTATCACCTCCCGTAGTCATCCCACTCTTTACCTCTCTGTCTTATCACTACCCTTCAGCTCTTCCACAATACTACGCGTGCTTAGTGCCAGATTCATATCGGTCAATACATGCTTATTTATTTGTTGCTCATTTCTACCGTAATCAATTGTTACAGTATCCTTTGTTCAGATGAAGATAGCAATAATAGGCCAGTCGGCCTTTGGAGTGGATGTGTACAAAGGATTGAGAGACGATGGACATGAGATTGTTGTTGTATTCACTATTCCTGATAAGAATGGACGAGCAGACTTACTTGGTAGGGATTATTGATTAATTGATTGGATCTACCGTAATCTCATTTATTCAGCCCTGGAAGCAGCGAAGGATGGAGTTCCAGTGGAGAAACCATCTCGATGGAGACAAAAGGATGCAGATGGAAAGTTGGTAGTGATACCCGAACTACTAAAGAAGTATCTATCATATGGAGCTGAATTGAATGTTCTTCCATTCTGTACTCAATTCGTTCCATTGGATGTAAGTCTCCCTTATCATCATCTATTTATAGTTCATAAACGTCAATAGATGCCATCATATGAACAATATATGTGTAATAATTACTATTTTTAAAAATTACCGCGTATAGTTTAATTTTAAAATGTCTATGTATTCCATATATTGTTATTCTCTTCAACTATTTTCATAAATAGGGAACAGTTTCTCTATTACAGTAATGTTTAGACGTTTCTCCATTCCTACTCTATTTTACCTTTTTTCTCATTCTCCATTTGACCCTTTCCTATGGATATCCATTGATTCATATGATTAAGGTGACGGAAGCTCCAAAATGGAAGTCGATCATCTATCATCCATCTATTCTCCCTAAACATAGGTATGAACAATATTCACACAGTCTCTATTGTATTCTTCTACGTTTGTTATGTCGTCCTCTTTTTCTTCATTCTCATTTATCTGCAAATATGTACTCTCTCATTCAATTGTAAACTCGTTATCTTCTCTTTATTATCTAAAATGCAAAAAATACAAATCATTCTCATTGATGGCCTACACTTTAGTAGGGCAATGCCACCTATTTTGAAGGGGACTGTTTAAGATCTAGATGAGTTACTGTAATATTGATCTTTGATCTTTTACAGAGGAGCATCTGCTATCAATTGGACAATCATAGATGGAGATGAAGAGGCTGGATTCACTGTGTTCTGGGCTGATGATGGACTTGATACTGGACCTATGCTACTACAGAAGAAGTGCAAGGTATACTGTAGATATGATAGTATACGGTAGTATTGATTGATCGAATGAGATGTGTTATAGGTAGAGGAGAATGATACTCTGAACACGCTATACAAACGATTCCTCTATCCCGTTGGAGTCACTGGAATGGTTAGAATTGATCTTTGATCTTTCTGTCTTGATCTCTAATCTTTGTTCAGGTTGAAGCCGTTCGTCTCATCGCTGACGGCAAGGCTCCATCAATAGTTCAGGTACCGCTCTCGTTATACAGTATCCCTCCCCTATTCTTACCGTAATCTCATTGCAGCCTGAAGGAGGAACATACGATGCTCATATCACAGCCAAACCTGAATTGGCTGTTATTGATTGGTCTAAGAACCAAAGACAACTACACAATTGGATCAGAGGAAACGATAAGGTATACGGTAATTATTGATTGTTGTAGTTGATGTATCGATTGATTGAAGGTTCCTGGTGCATGGTCTATGATGAATGGAGAAAAGATCACATTCTTCGACAGTAGACTCTATAAGAGTTCCAAACTTCCTTCTGATGTTAGAGAGATTGCAGTTCCTGAGGTATTGATTGATTTGATCGATTGGTTATGAACTATTATATTCTCCTCAGGTCCCTGGAGGAAAGGTCTATGCTCATGACGATGGACTACTTCTGCCTGCCTCCGATGGCAAATACGTTAGTTGATCGATATTTTTCAAAATCAATCAATAATAGCTCAGGTGAACGTGGGTACGGTAAAGGTGGGCACAAAGACCATTCCTGCTGCCAACTTTGGATTGGCTGAAGAAAAGAAGGAACAATTGGTATTGAATGATGCAGAGAAACTGATTGTGGCCAAGCTAAAGGTATTACTATCTCTAGATTGATCTTTGATCTTTGATCTTTAACCTCGTTGTAGACCATATGGGAGGGTATTCTCAAATTGGATGTGAAAGAGGACACAGATTTCTTCGAGAATGGAGCATCATCAGCAGATGTAGCCAGACTTGTTGAGGAAATTAAATTCAATACTTCTGCTGAATTGGAGAATACTGATGTAAGGAATTTAATCTATCTATTGATCTTTGATCTTTGATCTCTCGATTCTCTTCAGATTTATTCTGGCCCTACATTCGGTGAGAATGCTGATGCCGTTGTGAAGAATCTTCGTGGAGGCAGTGGAGTTACAGTAACCTATGATGCTGTCAGTTTATCGATTGATCTCAATCTCAAAAGTACGGTGTGATGTTATTATAGATAGAAATTGACGTGAACAATATGCATCTCAAATTCCCTCACGATCTCTTCATTGATGGAAAGGTACGGTAGATCAGTTTATGATCGATTATCGATTGATTGAATTCAGTTCGTTCCTCCTTCAACTGGAAAGTACTTTGATACTATCAATCCTGCCACTGAGAAAGTCATCTGCAAGGTAATCTCATTGATTACTGTATCATAGAAACAATCAATAATCTTGACAGGTCCCCATGGGAAACAAGGTTGACTGTGATCGTGCAGTGAAAGCAGCCAAGAAAGCATTCGAGAAAGGTTAGTTCATTGATTGAATAGTGGTGTCCATCCCTGATCAGTCACTTCTATCTTCTCTTTCTCTAGGTGAATGGGGAAAGATGTCTGCACGTGAACGAGGAAGACTTATGTTCAAATTGGCTGATCTCATGGAAGAGAACAAGGTATATTGACTACCGTAATCCACACTTTCCATTCGAGACTCAGAATTGATGAATGAATCGATATCAGGCTGAGCTGGCTACTCTTGAGTCTCTTGACGCTGGTGCAGTCTACACTCTTGCATTGAAGACTCACATTGGAATGTCAATCGATGCTTGGAGATACTTTGCTGGGTGGGCTGATAAAATCCAGGTAGATCAATTATCGATCGATTAGAAGGCTAAAGTAATCATTATGGTGTACAGGGAACGACGATTCCTATTACGCACGCTCGTCCTAACAGGAATCTATGTATCACGAAGAAAGAACCATTGGGAGTCGTCGCCCTGATTACACCATGGAACTATCCACTCATGATGTTGTCATGGAAGATGGCCGCCTGTCTCGCAGCAGGAAATACCGTAGTCCACAAGCCTGCTATGGTACGGTAGATCATTAGTAAGGGTTACAGTAGATGTCCCATATTGTAGGTCACTCCTTTGACCGCACTCAAGTTTGCCGAACTCGCAACACTTGCCGGATTCCCTCCAGGAGTAATAAATATCATCACAGGTACGGTAGTCGATCGATAATTAATAGAAGTGAATTCGTTGTAGGATCTGGAACAGAGTTAGGAGAAGCACTGACTGGACATCCTGATGTGAGAAAGATTGGATTCACTGGATCTACGGCTATTGGAGCTCGTGTTATGGAGAGGTACTGTATATGAAGGATACGGTAGAATGGGATTAAATAATCGATATTGTAATTCAGTTGTGCCAAATCAAATCTGAAGAAATGTTCATTGGAACTTGGAGGAAAATCTCCTCTTATTGTATTTGCTGACGCTGATATGGATAAGGTTTATACATTCAATCAATGAATCAATAATTTCGATCAATCAATATTTGTAGGCAGTTCGTCAAACATGTACATCAGTATTCTTCAATAAAGGAGAGAATTGTATCGCCGCTGGACGAATCTTTGTTGCTCGATCAATTCATGATGATTTCGTGAAGAAACTCGTAGAAGAGACCAAGAAGGTATACGGTAGTCTGAGTATTGATTAAATGATTGATTTTATTGATTATAGATCGTTATTGGTGATCCTCTTGATCGTGCCACTGGACATGGACCTCAGAATCATCAAGCCCATTTGGATAAACTACTGGATTATGTCAAGAGAGGACTTGCAGATGGAGCTAAGGTACGGTGGATACAGTCATACGGTAGAATAGTCGATCAATCGATACATTTTCAGTTAGAAGTAGGAGGAAAACGTGTTGACCGTGTTGGTCTGTACCTTGAACCAACTATTCTTTCTCATGTTGAAGATGATAACTATGTTGCATCGGAGGAAAGCTTCGGACCTATTATGGTCATATCCGAATTTGATGATGAGTCAGTCATTTTATTGATTGATTGATCTATCGATCTATAATCGATTTCAGTGACATCGATGGACTACTTAAACGTGCCAATGCAACCGAGTATGGTCTTGCAGCGGGAGTCTTCTCGAAGGTATACGGTAGATCATCCACAGTTATTGATTAACTTGTATTCTTTTAGGATGTCTCCAAGGTGCTCAAAGTATCTGAGAAACTCCAAGCAGGAACGGTGAGTATACAGTATATTAAAAATAAATAAATAAATAAATATTGTGATAGTTATCGATTGATTGTTGTAGGTCTTTGTGAACACATACCAGAAGACAGATGTGGCTGCACCTTTCGGTGGATTCAAACAGTCTGGATTTGGAAAGGATCTTGGTATGTAGAATTTGATCTTTGATCTTTCCTTCAACCTATATTCATATTTTGGCAGTTAATCTGTGATAATGAGGTTTCATTGATGAAATGATCTTCTTTTCAGGTCAAGATGCATTGAATGAATATCTCCAAACAAAGACGATCACTTTTGAGTATTGAAAAGTTGAATAAACCACTTCAATTCACTCAAAATGAAATGAAACTAGAGTTTTGAATAGTCTCTATTCCCTCTTCTCTTCGTTTTCTTCATTGAACACAATATAATATAATAGACTACTACTACATCATGTGTTTAGACATTGTAATACATTGGTAGAATGTAATAATGAAGTATAGTATTGTATAAGTAATTATGTGTAGAGTATGTTCATTCCTTCTTTTTCCTATTCATATGAAATATCACTATTGCAATGATCAGTTTGCGATAAAGAGTACATTCCTCATTCAACTTTGTACTTTGTATTCCACATTCAATGGTTCCCATCCACTCTCATACTAATATCCATTACATCTATTTCATCTAATCATATATCATATCATTATTGATGCGTATTCTATTCTGTCATGGACTCGGTTCTTCTGTTCGTAATCGAATCTCACAACAACTCACCAAGTTATTCGACGGTACTCAACATCACTTTGAAGCGTAAGTAGAGATCAAAGATCAATCTTATCCCACCTATAGATCAAAGATCAATATTATCCCATCTATAGATCAAAGATTAATCGTATCCCACCTTAGGGTAAAATATTCGGCGCCAAATCCATGCTGGAGAGTCAACGAATGGCAAAAATCCATAGAGGATCGATTGAGCGCAGGTGATTACCGTATTGTATAGAGTATCGATTATAATTGAATCTTCAGATACCTTACTCATTGCACAGAGTGCTGGAGCCAATCCCGCTCTCAATGCGACCATTCGTCATCCTGAGAAGGTTAAAGTAAGCGATGTTTGATCTTTGATCTTTAGAAGATTTCATTGATTCAGGGAATATTTCTCGTTTCACCTGGATTTGATGTAGATTTGTCATATGTGGATAAGGTACGGAATATTTCTCTGAATAACACATTTGAATGAATTCATACAATTGTGACACATTCTCCAGTTCTCTCGTATTGTTTATTGTTTTGTCATTGGAAAGTGAAATAAGTTGAAGACGTTGATGTCATTTGTTAGAATGAACTTATAATGAAAAATAGGAAAGAACTCTTGACTCTCACACTATCCGGAAGTTTCCAGTACTAGAAACACTGGGGAAATTTCCACAACTGTGCTGTGATCCAGAATTGATCTTTGATCTCTGTCAGGTTATCCCAGGGTCAATGGAAAAATTGGTTAGAGGTGAACAAGTAATGCACCCCGCTAGTAGAAATGGAGAAGAGATTCTGATTGATATAGAAGGATTGAACCAATTCACTGAGGTACTGTAGATTACGGTAGATATTCGATCAATAATCGATCAATACCTTACAGTCGTGTGTCTCAACCCGCGAAGGAGATATACCCATCAATTGTCCAGTTACTATAGTCCATGGAACGAATGATGATGTATACGGTAGATCTATAGAATACATTATTGATTGATTAGAATTCAGCTTGTACCGTACGGTAACTCTATCCGATTATTGATGAAACTATCTAGTAAGGATATTCGTATGAAGGATATACAAGGAGGCTCTCATTTCCTATCGGTTAGATTATATTGATTAATTATAATTTAATCGATAATATTAAGATGGATGATGAGATTGTTCGAGATGAATTCTTCACGTTTTGTGTTAGAATGAATGTATTTAATGAAGAAGATAGCAAACTTTTAAGAGCTAAGGCTTAACAAAAAAGACATGTCTGTACAAAAGATAATTTATTTGCGTAATGCTTGAATATTACTTTGTCTTACCTATGACATATTGTTCAGTCTCACAATATATACTAGAGATGTGAGATCTCCCCATACAAGACCAAAGATATTTATACATATAGTTCTTTTCTGTACAATTTAATATTTGCATAAATATAAAACAATATGTGAGGTGTGCATACGTGCATTTACAAGTGAAATGGCGATGTAATTAAAACTTCCCGTTAACATCTGAAATATATAAATACAGAGAATTAGTACATCAATCAATCAATATGTATACTTGTAATGATACAAAAATAATCATAAATCGATATTATGTAAGGGGAGGTATTTTTGAAAATATAAAAAGAGAAGTATTCAAACATTCCATCTATTATACTAGCCAAATCGAAAGACAAATGAATGACTAATCAATAAAGGGCAAATGATGTATGGGGTATGTACAAGCGTTTAGCAAAGCATTTAGCTAAAACTATGAATATAAATGATCGAGGACCCAATAAAAATCAATAATAACATGTCTGTAGTATGTATAATCTATCTATCCAACAGGGGTATTATCATCAACTCCATATGAGGGTGAATCTCTTCTATGTTCTTCATCATTCAATAAACCTTGTCTCTCTTCATTTCTATCTTCTTCTTCATCTATTCCTAATACACATCTTCTATAGTCATTCCATTCTCGATACAAAAGGGGAAGAAGACATCCTGCCGTACATAACACCTGCAGACAACATAATCAGAGAAACATATCGAGAATACTATATAGCATAGATGGGCACGCTGGGGGAAAGGCTGTGCGAAAACCGTGGAATTCTAAAGCAAGGCTATGCGTATGACCATTTTTTGCAGATTTGACAGGAAATTTTCCGATTTTTGCGAGGCAAAGCTATGCGCAAGGCCCCGCAAGGGAAGGCAAGGCTGAGTGCAAAAAGAATTCGTTTTCACACGCCCACCTATTCTATATAGTTGATTACATCCTGCACCTTCTACATTATAGATAAACATGGTCTCTTTTAACAGATAACAAAATTTCAAAAATTACTTATGCCAATTTACGAAACCGTGATCTTCAATGACATAAAAAATTAGGGGTATATACCATAAGAATGAATCCATAGAATACAGCATTCCATCCAATAGTTCTCTGTACTTCAGGTATGAGCAACATTCCAATGGCAGCTCCTACACTTCCTGTACCATCAACTATTCCTGTTACTGTTGACAATGCATCTGTGTTACCACGAAGTTCACGAGCTTTACCTAAAATACTTATCATTCAGAAAACATGATAGAGAGATCAAAGATCAAGCCTATACAGTATCCCCAAAGCATTCGTAGTTCGTAATGCTTTTCTTTTACCAAGTAAAAGATCAAAGATCAACCATTCACTTAATAATCCACCGGCAGAGATGATCATACGTGGGCACCACTGCCGCTAGCGGCAATAACCCCCCGATTTTTGCACCAGACCCCCCCCCCCCCCTCCCGATTTTTTTCACAATAGAATGTACCACAATAACACAAACGAGAGAAGAAAATGAGAATCTGAAATGTACAAGCTGTTTAAACGGTTTTTTCTACTTACAGTAAGATATCAAGGTAGGTTTAAATGCTCCATTTTTTACCTCCAACCCCCCCCCCACCCCGATTTTCATTTACAGCGGCAATACCCGCCAACGTATGGAGATGAAGTATATTTTCATAAATCTAATAATAAGACCAAAGATCATCTATCAAATATGCATCATACCTAGATCAGCAGATACAGAGGCTGATATCATATTGGCTGGTCCTGCAACGAAGAAGCCAACGATAGACAACATGATTGCATTGATGATGAAGTCACCCGGTGAAACTTAATGACATTCATTACTGTATTCACTATCGATTATTGTAGTCGTAGCTTCACTAAACGACAATAGTAATCGATATTTTCCCCACTGTAGTCCTATAGTGAAGACAAATTAGTCGATAATGAATCATACTTGAATATAGTCCTAGACATAGACTTGAGATGAGAAGCATGACGACAACTACAGGAGTACGAGAGGATAGACGGTCCTGTAATGTACATTTATTAGTTTTTTATAAATAATAATAATAATAATAATAATAATAATAATAATAATCGAAATCGCCTTGTGCGACGGAAATCCATCTATCCTTTTTTCCCTTATACATATAGGACTCTCTGAACAATAAATTGTGGCAAACTTGTACTTTTTGCATGTGTGTGACAAAGATTGACAACTTTATCGGAGAAGTTTGTTGTCAGACATCAGAAAGTATAAAGATTGTTGTCATAAATAAATGTGGTAACAATTAGTGACAATTTTGTAGACAGACAACAAAACAAAGGGTGAAATTAGTCAAACGTAGAAGAGCAGTGAAATGACTACAGAAAAGTCTTGACCTGTAGTCAGACAATAAAAAAGGTAACTTTTGCAGTCAGTCAGCCTAAATGAATCTAGTGACAACAAAACATGGAAACAATCTTGTCTGACAACAAAAATTGTAGAAAATGTCGACCAAAAAGAATATGACAACAAAATGGACAGAGTTTGTTGTCTGACAGCAAAATGAGCTCATTTTGTGACCAACTTGCATTCCCGAGAAAAAGACTCGAATTTGCTGTCCGACAACAAATTCTTCTTGATATTTCAATAAATATTGAATGATTACATAGATTTTCTTATCCTACGACACCTTCTCTATGAACTACAACAAGAACGAGGAAATTAGTACAATACATGGACGAATACAATGATTATGATAATTAGTGATGAATTCAATCGAATATAATCGATAAATACGACAATAAATCGATGCTACCTCTGCTCCGACCGCCCGCGCCTTTGCATCGATACGTCTGAACGTCTTCTCGCATGGCTGAACGCTCAAAATTAATTAACGATGAAATATTCGAACTGAATTCCGAATTATGACGCAAAACACCAACATAACAGTACAGGAGGTAAGTAAGGCGATGTACATTGATTCCCAAGTGAAACACAGCACAGATTTAAACAAAATAATCAAATAACAAGAATAAAAAATATATTATAAATTTATTCTACGTTCAGAGCCGGAATAGGAGCCGTTATTTGGGGGGAAATAATATCTTCCCTAAACAACGGCTCCTGTTCCGGCTCTGAGTAGAATTAATTCGAATTTAGTTTTATTCTTGTTATTTGATTATTTTGTTTAAATCTGTTCTGCGTTTTCACTTGGGAATCAATGTACATCGCCTTACTTACCTCCTGTACTGTTATGTTGGTGTTTTGCGTCATAATTCGGAATTCAGTTCGAATATTTCATCGTTAATTAATTTTGAGCGTTCAGCCATGCGAGAAGACGTTCAGACGTATCGATGCAAAGGCGCGGGCGGTCGGAGAAGAGGTAGCATCGATTTATTGTCGTATTTATCGATTATATTCGATTGGATTCATCACTAATTATCATAATCATTGTATTCGTCCATATATTGTACTAATTTCCTCGTTCTTGTTGTAGATCATAGGGAAGGTGTCGTAGGATAGGATAATCTATGCATCCACTCAATATTTATTGAAATAGCAAGTAGAATTTGTTGTCGGACAGCAAATTCGACTCTTTTTCTCGGGAATGCATGTTGGTCATAAAATGAGCTCTTTTTGCTGTCAGACAACAAACTCTGGCCATTTTGTTGCCAAACCATATTCATTTTTTGGTCAACAGTTTCCACATTTTTTGTTGTCAGACAAGATTATTTCCATGTTTTGTTGTCACTAGATTCGTTGACTGCAAAATTTACTATTTTTGTTGTCTGCCTACAAAATAGTCACTAATTGTTACCATATTTATTTATTTATTGCATTGACAACAATCGTTATACTTTTTGATGTCTGACAACATACTTCTCCGATAAATTGGTCAATCGAAAGTCGTTGTCACATACTAGCAAAAAGAACAAGTTTGCCACAATTTATTGTTCAGAGAGTCCTATATCACCCTTTACCATATATATTTGATGGAATAAAGAATAAATAAATAAATAAATAATAATAATAATAATAATAATAATAATAATAATAATCACAATCACAATTGCTTACAGAGAGTGCTCCTCCTAATACAGCAGCAACGATTCCTCCAATATCAAAGAATGTCGACAGAGTTCCTGCTTCAGCTTCAGGCCATGAGAAATGAGAATGAAGATAGAATGGGAGCCAGAAGAAGAATCCATATGTTACCATCTTTAGACATGCATAGGCAAACGAATACTGTAATGATAGATAATGAACAATGAAATGATTAATAATCATTAAAGTAGTCATATAGATTGAGAAGAGGAAGAAATCACAAATGGAATTATACTCAATCAATAAAATAAAATCGATAAAATGAAACAAACAGGAATGACTCCAGGTAACTTCCAAGCTCTAATGAATCCAATAGGACGTGAACCAGTTGATACTTCAATGACGTCATCTGATTCTGATTCCCATTCCCATGGTTCACTTGCACCTTCAATGAGAACATGATTAATATAATTGAAACGTAATCATTCAGTTAAACGACAGCATGCTATTACTTAGTCATGATCTAGTCGTTCATCATTATCTAATAGCAGAAAATAAAATAAGATAGAATGAAGATAAAGAATATACAAACCAATATCTCTTGGATGTGCTTTCAGACAGTAGAAGACAATGAAACCAAAGAGAAAGAGAATCGTCGAGTTCACGGCGAAGGCATACTGCAATCAAACATCATATTGATTGATTGGATTGATTACAGTATACCTGATATCCAGTTGAGATAACAGTAGAAGTGACAAGTGTTCCAATGATATTACCAGCTGATGCACATGCACTCCAAACTCCCATTACAAGTCCTCTTGATCCACGACCAAACCAATTACCCATTATACATACCTTAATTGTAATGATTAATGATTGAATGAAATACAGAAATCAATCAATATATGAATAGAAGATACCGTACATCAGTAGGCCATGCGACCGATTGGAATAATCCGCCCGAGACCCATAGAGTGAAATAGATAGGAGCAGAATAGACACGGAAGACTTCTGTCATGTAACCAAATAAGAAGATCTATAAGGACAGCGAGGATTAGTTTATCATGCCTCAGGAACATTAATATCCCTTTAAATTAATAATCAATATTTCTCAACCAATTTAACCCACTTCTTCAGTTCATTCACAAATATAGAATGAATGAATGAAAAAGAAATATAAATACATCTATTAATATTATTAATTTAATACATACCACGAGTGCAGACAACCATACCCCTATGGAGAGTACAATACGAGGATTGTATCGATCACCAAGAATGCCTCCTATATAAAGACCCTGAGTGATAGATTACGATAGAACATTATCGATTGACGTATAACACTCACCATGGCATACGCAAAGAGAAAGCCAAAGTCGAGTAAAGCAAGAAAATCTTCCGCATCTTTCTCATTGGGAAAAAGAGGACCTTGAATAAACAAATCAATGACTGATATCTTGAATACAATACGCCTATGGCTTATGAATTTCATTCAAATGCGTCTTGGTACCCTATTTTGTCATCACAAAATTGAGTATTCGAATAATGAAATTTAAATATAATGAAATCCAACATTCACTATCACATTTTGCGTGTTGGTACTCGTAAGCTTCAAAATTTTACGAGTGGGTTTATCTCACGGGATAACCATGGCCCATATCTGATACAATATCGTAGTAATATACGCACCAGTAGTTGTGCTTGTGTTATGAGTCCAAATTTGAATGAGGGATCCTTTTACGGTTGATAAAGTCTTTCGAGCTGCATGGATAAAGGCAAAACTGAAATGATAACGATCAATTATTTATGAATCATATGTATTCAACCAGACTAATGATGAACAATTGAAATAGTGATTCACTGAGTACCATACTGATCAGATTACAAATAAAATATTGATTTAAAAAAAAGGTGAGATCAAAGATCAAACCTAAAGAAAGTGATGACGAATACGGTAATGTGGTGATGGGTAAATTGATTGTCTCGTGCATATCTCCGTCGTGATGGAGGAACTGATTCATCTACATGACCTATAACAGATAATCAATAGGACAATGATAAATACAGTATACCATATAATCATTCTAATGAGATCAATCATAATAACTCACCTATCGAGGATCCTCTCGAAGGCATAATTACCTTAAAGAATATTGATTGATTGATTGATCAAGTGAGAGAAATAATAAACAGAACACGTTCAATATGGACAGATTTAAACAAACAAAACCATATCAATGGAAGAAGAGATCATTCAATCAATGAAATGTTGAGGATGAATTAATCGATAATCGAATTGAATTTGTTAACTACCACAACGTTCCGTTTCGATTGAATAGAATAGATGACAAGAATTGAAAGGAGAACAATGTGACACAGTCACATCATGAACTTTTGATGCTATACTAAAGGATTACAGTAAGACATCAATGGGTCACATGAATGATCTCCCATTAGTATGATATTATCCATTGAAATATGGAAGAGAAATTTAAACTTCGTATATCATTCAACGAATAACACAATTAATCTAACCGAACATTTATTAGGAAGTTGACAAGAATTAAACGCATGATAACAACGGAAATACAAAAAGGACAAGGTGAGGATTTGTATTAGAGGTAGGCTTAAAGCATATCATACTAATTAGGGAAATTAGCATATATGTACACCGTTATGATTTTAGGAAAACCGCTAGCTTGTAATAACAATGAAGTAATATTAATAACTAAACAAAAATAAAGAAAGAGTCATGGGTGGATAAGTGAGTAAGTGAAAGAAAGAGATCAAGATATGGTAACAGGGATAAAAAGGTAAGTTAATCTATATATGATTAATATAATCAAATACAGTGGGATAATCTTGTATAAGAATATGATTAATCCATTCATTCCATGATTGATTAGAGATCATTCTTTTATTATCATTTGATAATGAATATGCCTTCTCTGCTATGCAAATGATCATATCAATATCGAGACGAAATTTAACTGACATCAATTTTCTACAAATATCATATTATATTATTAAATCTAATGATAAAGGATATGACCAACCGAATGAAGGCAATAAATGGTACCATCAATGGACTCATTACTTTCTGTATATGACAACGATCTGATACCAATGATTCACGAGCCTATAATCAATCAATATTCTTCAACTGAATACCCTTTCTAATATAAGAGCGTACTGTATACATGCTACAATTCATTTATTTATTTATCCATGAGTTAGAAGATGAATGAAGGGGAAAACAGCAAGTTATGGAGTTCCGTCGCTTTACGCCATTTCGGTTAATAATAATTCAATTGAACAAAGAATATATTACCTTTATTCTTCCTGATTCTCTTCTAGGTCTCGTATTTCCCTCATTCGATTTGATTTCATTCAATTCGGCGATGCATTGTCTGTAACAATTATATTAGACATCTCTCCGTTAATTATTAACTTTTTTATAGACAATATGAGTAACAAATATATTTATAAAAAAGTGCACTACTAAGCATACATACACTTTGATGGTATACTTTAAATTTCTACAAAATAAATGCACTAATAATAAAACAATACCTGGAGCTTTCAATAAACTTGTCATATCCCATGGAGATACAAGTGTAAAACTTCTCCAGTTGATAGCTAATATACTGAATGAATAGAGAATATTAGTATTATGAAGGGAAAGAGTGGAGATAAATAGAGATCTATCATTATATAATGTTAATTCAAAAATGAGACAGGTATTTATAAAGTAACACACACAATAAAAAACGAGAGACGAGATAATAATTGAAATACCTCAGACTGTTCATCATAAATCTTATTTCTGCGTGTAGATCCCCATGAATCAAGATTTTGTACCATCGCCTTAATTCAATCAATATCATTAATCAAACAATAACCATAGATGATAGATCAGATAAGATCCTGGTAGTATGGTAAATGTACACCAACTTTCCATCATTTAAACCTTGATGCTCTTTGATACATATTATTGTTCAATATTAACTACTTTCAACAAAATTTGACCATGATTACTCCACAAGAGAAAATAAAATAATATTTAAAGGTAAACTAACGAATCTCTTCATCGGATTTTTGATATTATGATATAGAACAAATCGGGTGAAGGCCTGAAATGAATGAATATCAAATATCATACATATGTAAAGGAAAAATAAAAAATCCCTCGCACTAGCAAGAACACAGGGGGGAATTCTAAAATGTTTTAAATAACTCAAAAATATTTCAAGAACCCGTCCTTAGCTAGAAATGACGAAAAAAAGAGTACCTTCTTGGAAGCATTGGTTAAATTCTTCTCGATTAAATCGAATACTATCCTGATACTATTGACAGTAGTCGGAATGGATATCTCATTCACTAGTTCTTCTAGCTATAAGAATAGATTTAGAATGATGATACACTTATTACGAGAACAAGTAGATAAATGAATGAAAAAGTAAATATTAATTGTATTTGAATATATTCACTCACTGGATCACTTCCATACTTATTCTCATGTAATTCATCCTGTGATGGTTTCACATCTTCCAATACTTTCACCTCAAAATAAATGTACTCAAAACAGATCTATAGGTTAATTAATAAACAAAGCTGCTAACAAGGGAACCATAATGCATTCCCGTGGCGATATGACTAGTGACATATACCATTCGAATCAGTATCCGATTCTGATAAGACACCGTTAATAAGCAATGTCAAAAGTTTAAGAGCTTCAAGAAAATCGATAATGAGAATCGTACAAATCCGAGCCAATTAAAAAAAACTCGGCTTTGTGCTCCTATCTCACCGACCCTTGTGGTGTAGTGGATAAGGCGCTCGCATTTCATTTTGTAAGTACATGGTTCGATGCATGCTATGCGATACTATTTTTTGCTGATTTTTTCAAGTTCAAAGGTTCAGATCTGTTGTTTCATTGTTATCCTTTGTAGAGCATTATCGATTGTCTGCTTAACCTCTGATCTCTTGCTCATGCGCTTTTGTGTCTGCTTTTAAGGAGTTTCAGCTTCTGATTCGATATGTATCATGGCACAAATGCTAACGGCATAAAAAGTTTATTGCTTTTATTCAGTCTTCGAAAAAAATCAGCAAAAAAATATCGCATACCAGGCATCGAACCATGTACTTACAAAATTAAATGCGAGCGCCTTATCCACTACACCACAAGGGTCGTTAAGATAGGAGCTCAAAGCCGAGTCGATCTTAATTGGCTCGGATTTGTGCGATTTTCATTATCGATTTTCTTGAAGCTCTTAAACTTTTGACATTGCTTATTAACGGTGTCTTATCAGAATCGGATACTGATTCGAATGGTATATGTCACTAGTCATATCGCCACGGGAATGCATTATGGTTCCCTTGTAAGTGATGGATGGTCAAAAAAGGTAATAATGAATTGAGATATAGATTGAAAGAGAAATTATAAGGTTTAACCTTAGCATGTTCCAATTCAACATCGAATAGTGCCAATCTCAAGAATAATGATACAAGTTCAGATGAACAGTTCTAAATATATTCATTAGATATTGATTTGATCAAATGAAATATACCACTTCGGCAGCAGCATAATCAATCCATTTCCTCTTGATCACTACAGTACACAAAGCAGAAATGAATGCAATATTAGGTTCTTGATGGTGAATGAGCATCAACTGAATTATATAATTTATTTTAAAAATATTAAATAATTAAGATAAATGGAGAAAAGAATGTATTGTTATACCTTTTTGAAGTATTCGCGAAGATCTTTAGATGTTCCATCAAATTTGGTTCTTTTAGCCTTTCTTTGATCAGTCAATACATTCATTCGAACTAGACGAATAAGACCTTCCACTGTTGTTCTACTCGGACTAAATATCAAATATCAATCAACTATTGCACCTGATAAAAGTGTGAATATGCATACCCATCATCGAAGTTCATCTTTTCATTCTTTCCATTCATTCTATTTGATGATGATTCTGTGCAGGAATCCCTAAATAAATGAGATATTGATCAATCTAAATTGATTCTATTTAAGTACCTTTCAATTCGATTAATCTCTGTATCTAATGAATAAGGTTCTTGATATGTGTCCTGTGATGGCATATCAACATCATTATCTACACGATTAATACTCATCATCTGAATAGAACTATTGCTTACACGGTTGAACAACAGAAACATTACATTATTTGTATTAGGAGGAGGAGGACCGGCTACGGAAGGACGTGGTGTATGAGCCAATCGAACTGTTCTATAAACAAATTATTATTATACTTGTATATATATGAAAAGTTTATTACCTAACAGGCATGTTCGTGTAATCTCTGCTAAGTTTCTCTACTCGAAATTCATGTTGATTGTTATTGTGGTACATATCGAATTGCATCATTCGTTCATTGATTCGACGGAAACCAAGCCTACTACGAGTCTTATTCACCAAATCCAACAGCATGGGAATATCCAGATTCATCATTTGAGCTACTTCCATCACTGTTTTATTATCCCCGATAGCCTCAATATAAAAAGTTATATAAATATAGCAGAAAGCAACTGTACAATGACAATAGCTTCGAAGTACCGCTGCCTAATAACTTCTTCAAAAATAGAATTGCAAACAACTTTGGTAGTAACTTCAATGAGGCTATCCATTCTGATCTCAGGCTAAAGCAGTATGAGATAAAGAAAAAAGAGGAATAAGTGAATAGAACCTGATATTGTTCCACTGGACGACGGTATCCAACGATGCCCATTCTTCCATCGGGCAATTTAATGCTGAAAACATAAGTGATTCGAGAAAATATAGTACAGACGTATACAAGATATCTTGAGATAATATAGTCCAATAAGTCTAACTCCGATATCAACCGATAAGTATACCAAAACCAAAAAAATACCGAATTGGAGCAGCATTCCTGCCAACGTCAACGCAATGAGGCGAATTAGGCTGGATCATCGATGTGGGTGTTGTACGAGAATACTGAAAAGAAACAATACTACATAAAAACAATTTTTGAAGCTTTTTGAATTTAAAACTAGAAAGTCCTGATGGCAAAATACGAAATATCGAAACAATAAACTACCCCGCAGTTGGGAATCCTCGATACTTGATGCGGTTGTTCCATTTTGAAGAGAGATGTATTCATCGCATTGTGCACATCTTCAACGAATCGATAATAAATAATAGTATAAAAACGGTAATACCGTAAGCCGAAAGTAGATGATACTGTAGAAAATGAATATTTCAAATGACGTCCAAAAACTACAGTAGTTGGGTCCTCACACGATTTCAGCCATTCTTGTCGGCGCTGTCCTCTCACTCTCCCCGCCTCCTGAGGCTCTCCCTCGCCTGGCCGGCGCGCGCTCGATTCTTCTAGACCCGGACAGTCATCACATTGAATTGAACTTTGCTATGTTACCTCAAGATTTTGTATACTTGTTGACGTTATCGGCGATGCATCATATATCGTTTAAATTGGTGTTCAGCAAAGAAGAGCATAATTCTTTCCTTCATTTAGGGTCGGAGCTAGGCGGTAGCAGTTTCCTTTCAGCCCTTCATCAAATAATAATATGGCCCTCAAGCGTATCCAGAAGGTTTGGTGATTTCCTTTCTTTGACAATTAGGCAGTATTAGTCATTCCCTGTTATATGCTCGTGTTACCTAGTATATCGATTCAACACGTGATGATTAGCTCACTCATGTTCTCTCCCCTGTACTCTTAATGCACTTTCGTCTAGTTCATTCTGTTTAGATTATTATAGTGGTTCCTTGGATTTTCTGTTTTATAATTTTTGTGTACCTGTTAAAACGACGAATTGTTCAGGAGCTGCAAGATCTGGGACGCGACCCACCAGCTCAGTGCAGTGCGGGTCCCGTCGGAGATGATCTCTTTCATTGGCAAGCCACAATCATGGGTCCTCCTGAATCACCATATCAGGTTATTATTTTTTAAATTTGTTATTGTGGTATTAGTCATGCCAGGTGGTTGCTGGGACTGGTTGGAAACTAGTTTAATGCCAATGTTCTCATGGATACAGTGCAGTATTGCTTTTTTACAATGCAATATTAAAATTTTGAGTTTCAAATGCTGTTTATTGTAGGGAGGAGTCTTCTTTCTCACTATTCACTTCCCCACGGATTATCCGTTCAAGCCCCCGAAGGTAGCATTCACTACTCGCATCTATCACCCGAACATTAATTCGAATGGTAGTATCTGCTTGGATATTCTGCGATCACAGTGGTCTCCAGCCCTGACGATTTCCAAGGGTACGCTTATCTTCAAATTATGATTTCAACAATTCATAAATGACTATATTTGCTTTTTATTGAATTTCTTTCAGTTCTATTGTCTATCTGCTCACTCTTATGTGATCCAAACCCTGATGATCCTCTCGTACCTGAGATTGCAAGAATCTACAAGACAGACCGAGATCGATACAATCAATTGGCAAGAGAATGGACCCAGAAGTATGCCATGTAAATTGACATCATTACGGCTACATAAGTGATCCTTACCCCCCAGGAGTCTCCCTATTCCTTGAGTCTTTAATGCAAAGATAATGTGTATTATAAGCTAATCTAAACATCGCCCGATTTTGATTTACATGATGCTTTTGGTCGTCATACCGTTGTGTTCCGAATGCGAAATTTTTGTCTTGTGATTATAAACTATTGTCCAGAGTTTTAATCTTTCGTGTACGATGCATTGATGGTGAATGAAATAAATTAAGCGTTTTAACGCTCCTTGATACATGCCACACATCAATGTCCATTACTTTGTAATTATGGAATATTACGTAAAACTGAACTAATGATCTTGCGATATCGAATAGTGGATGATTTTTCATATCGATTGATTGAGGGAACCTATGAAATTCGTTCCTATTTGTACATTTATTGATGCTTCGTTTTGGAGTGAAGTGAATAGGAAGAAATTGGATGAATGGAGATTAGATGAATCTCCACAGGAGATCGGTGCCTCGTTCTCTATTTGTAAGCATTTCGATTATTTATTACATTTATTTTATTGATTGTAATTGAAGATGACCCAGTTGGAACTGATTCTCGGCTTTCTTTATCGAATGAAGCATTTTTCGGAAATCGTCTCCTGAAAGGAGAACTTATCGTATTTAATCTAGTTGAGAGTTTTGCTAAAATGGATAGAAAGGCTGCTATAGTTGCGAAGGGGGCTGAGGTTGTGCCATTATATTGACTACAAAATTTACCGTACTAATTTAAGCTGTGGAAATTGATTGAAAGTGGATCATGGCTGAATGAACCCAATTCCCTGAATACATTCATTTTGACTTTATTTGCTGTAAGTCTTCCCTATCATTACATCAAACCAATATGTTGTATTTGAAGGATCTAAAGAAGTTCCGTTATCATTACTGGATGTGTGTACCAGTGTTCACTCTAACTGATCTATCTATAGTAGATGAACCTGTAGAGGTAATCGATACTCAGCTTATGTTTACTTTCATTCTTTATATCATATGCACACATAGACACATGTACTCATCCCTCTGTTCCTTGATTCATCTATATCTCTATGAGTAGTACATATATTGTAGATAGATGAGAGTGTGAGTCGTCCTCTGATTGCATATCTGGAATCATCATCTCAATGTGTATTCCTAGTGTATAAGGATACACCTGCTCCACTCTCAATTCTTCCTTCTATTCCATCTAATGAACCATTCATAGTAAGTAATCCCTTATCCTGTGAAGGTGTAGACTAGTAATTAGAGCCATTAGTAAGATGAGATCATACTCCACGTTATATGTACTTGCCCATTAGTATTCATGTAGTGTTGTATACTAGTATTTCTATTTGGGGGATTGGGGATATCACTGTGAATGTTGTATAAATAATCAATCAATAATCAATATATCTATAATCTAGGTGGTAGTAGCAGATCCATCGACAACTCGTGGAGTAGCTGGATGGTTGTGTAGGAACGTATTATGTGCGATATGGAAAATAAGACCTGATCTATCTATATTGAATCTATTATCATTGAGAGGAGGACAATCTAGTTGGTCATTCAAAGCCAGTCAGTTACATTCATTATATACTTTATGCTATTCTAATATTGTTATGTAATGGAATCGAGCTATTAATTTGTGTACTTGCTAGCTATCTAAAAAATGTATTGGGATGTTAGATTTAAATAAAAGACTAATCAATATCAGGACTGGGATCTCCTCTGACTAGTCAACCATCATCAATTGTTGGATGGGAAAGAAATGAGAAGAATGAAATGAAACCATCTACAATCGATCTATCAAGACAATTTCATCCACACAAGTGAGATCATGTATTACATCCTTCTGTATATCTAGCATGATAACAGTCGTGAACATTCACTCTACTTAAACCCTTATCTTGCATAACTATGACTCATACTTCCGCCCTTCTCATATCTTTCAATATACTCAATCAATCAATAATGAGTAATCAATCGATAATTGATAGACTGATGGAGCAAGCAGTGGACTTGAATGTGTCATTGATCAAATGGAGATTAGTACCACAATTGGATACGAATCGATTCTCTCAACTGAAGTGTCTACTTCTTGGAGCTGGTTTGTATCGATCGATCATGACAAGGTTACTGTATCTTTTGAAGGTACTCTGGGATGCAATGTGGCTCGTTCTCTTATTGGATGGGGAGTACGAACCATTACTTTTGTCGATAATGGAATCGTCTCATACAGTAATCCAGTCAGGTTTGTACTTTATCATATCCGAGATTACTGTAGCTGATTGTATTTTTTCAGACAGTCATTGTCGGAGTTTGATGATGCTCAGAAAGGAAGGAAGAAGGCGGAGGTATCATTTCTAAATATTTTTTCTCATTTGTGTTGGTATGAAGTGATAACAAACTAGCGCGAACTACGTTCGCGCCTCAGAGAGTTTTGCGCATATTTATCTTAATCGTCCCTCTCAACTACGTTAGCTCAATGCTTCTTGGCAAAGTAAAATGCTTATGAGAGACTATCTGGCTCAAGTGATATTCTCTTGGCACTTGGCCAAAAAGTGATATGAACCGATCGGGCCCAAATCGTGCACAGTTGTAGTATGGGCTGACATGAGCTCACAGACGGAGTTTGGGTTCGTCATATCAGCACCCTCGCTAAATATCGTAAGTTCGATGAAGTGTCATCAAAATTTCAAAGTTTACGGATTCGTTTGATATGTGTATGCGACGAAGGGCAATAGTAAGCAGGTAAATTCCACCAAGTATTATCCCGATCCAAAACCGTGAGACCCAGAAAAAAATTTAAAAAGACATAAAAAATATTTTTCAATTTTATTTTATTTTTCCTACAATTGTCTATCGGTGAGGGTCATTTTTATTCCTTCAATTTGACGAGTATTCATTAGTGTAACTATTGTATGAAAATGAATTAAAACAAATTGGGAAAAAGTTGCCTTATTCCCGAAAAACCACGATTAATTTGCCTTTTTATCGCCAACTGAGCGAATAAGCATTTACCGGTTACGGTTATGCAAATTCAAAACTTCAAAATTGATATTTTTTTCCGAAAAATAGTGTGATATTACTATTCAAATATTCAGATAACTAACAAATGATAAAAGAAAACAATAATATAATACCGAAATCGAATGAAAACAAACAGATATTGCAGAATTTTGAATTTCCGCATTTGCATTACCGTATCCGGCACACGCTTAATCGGCTCAGTTTGCAATAAAAAGGCGAATTAATCGTGGTTTTTCAGGAATAAGGCAACTTTTTCCCAATTTGTTTTAATTCATTTTCATACAGTAGTTACACTAATGAATACTCGTCAAATTGAAGGAATAAAAAATGACCCTCACCGATAGGCAATTGTAGGAAAAATAAAATAAAATTGAAAAATATTTTTTATGTCTTTTTAAATTTTTTTCTGGGTCTCACGGTTTTGGATCGGGATGATACTTGGTGGAATTTACCTGCTTACTATTGTCCTTCGTCGCATACACATATCAAACGAATCCGTAAACTTTGAAATTTTGATGATACTTCATCGAACTTACGATATTTAGCGAGGGTGCAGATATGACGAACCCAAACTCCGTCTGTGAGCTCATGTCAGCCCATACTACAACTGTGCACGATTTGGGCCCGATCGGTTCGTATCACTTTTTGGCCAAGTGCCAAGCCATAAGCAAAATATGTTCACTGAGTCAGATAGTCTCTCTTATAAGTTAAAAAAATAAAGTCAGTTTGCGTTAACGTTGTGCTACGGTAGATGGGTTACGGTAGCTGAAAATGTTCTAGAAAAAATTGTCTTGCCGAGTTACACAAGGACCAAGCAAGAACAGAATTTTTATTGCACGTTTGAAAATGAAGTCAGTTCACGATGGGTTAAAGGTACGGTAGGGGTACGGTAGGTGGGTTACGGTAGCTGAACATGTTCTAGAAAAAAATGTCTCGTTGAGTTACACAAATACCAAGGAAGAACAGAATTTTTATTGCACGTTTGAAAATTAAGTCAGTTCACGATGGGTTAAAGGTACGGTAGATGGGTTACGGTAGCTGAAAATGGTCTAGAAAAATTTGTCATGTCATTTTACACAAGGATGGAGCAAGCACGTAATTTATAACGCAAGTTCAAAAAATAAAGTCAGTTCACGATAACTGAAAATCGAGCGCGAATTTATTTTTTTTGGGAGGATTACGGTACATGACTCACAAGTATTTTTGTCAAAAATCTCAGGATTTTGATAAATGACCCCGGTTTTTTAGTTGCGTAATCGACTTATATCTGTCTTCTGCCCCGGTTATCAAAAAATGGGGATCCTAAGTGCCCAGTAATGTAAAATGCTTATCTGTGTAAGTAAGTATGTAACTAGCGCGAACTACGTTCGCGCCTCAGAGAGTTTTGCGCATATGTATCTTAATCGTTGGGATGATCTCAACTACGGCATTTCAATGCATTTTGGCCGTTTTATCGAATTTGATACGGTAGGGGTACGGTAGGTGGGTTACGGTAGCCTAAAATATCCTAGAAAAATTTGTCTCGTCGAGTTACCCAAGGATTGACAAAGCACGGATTTTTAATCGCAAGTTTGAAAAATAAAGTCAGTTTGCGTTAACGTAGTACTACGGTAGATGGGTTACGGTAGCTGAAAATGATCTAGAAAATTTGTCATGTCGTTTTACACAAGGACGAACCAAGCAAGGAATTTTAATCGCAAGTTTGAAAAATAAAGTCAGTTTGCGTTAACGTAGTACTACGGTAGATGGGTTACGGTAGCTGAAAATATTCTAGAAAAATTTGTCTCGTCGAGTTACCCAAGGATTGACAAAGCACGGATTTTTAATCGCAAGTTTGAAAAATAAAGTCAGTTTGCGTTAACGTAGTACTACGGTAGATGGGTTACGGTAGCTGAAAATGATCTAGAAAAATTTGTCATGTCGTTTTACACAAGGACGAACCAAGCAAGGAATTTTAATCGCAAGTTTGAAAAATAAAGTCAGTTTGCGTTAACGTAGTACTACGGTAGATGGGTTACGGTAGCTGAAAATGATCTAGAAAAATTTGTCATGTCGTTTTACACAAGGACGAACCAAGCAAGGAATTTTAATCGCAAGTTTGAAAAATAAAGTCAGTTTGCGTTAACGTAGTACTACGGTAGATGGGTTACGGTAGCTGAAAATATTCTAGAAAAATTTGTCTCGTCGAGTTACCCGAGGAGGGACGAAGCACGGAATTTATAACGCAGGTTTGAAAAATAAAGTCAGTTTGCGTTAACGTAGTACTACGGTAGCTGGGTTAGGGTAGCTGAAAATGGTTTAGAAAAATTTGTCTTGTCGAGTTACACAAGGATTGGCCAAGCACGGATTTTTTATAGCAAGTTTGAAAAATAAAGTCAGTTTGCGTTAACGTAGTACTACGGTAGGTGGGTTACGGTAGCTGAAAATGGTCTAGAAAAATTTGTCATGTCGGTATACTCAAGAAATTACCAAGCACGGAATTTATAACGCAAGTTTGAAAATTAAAGTCAGTTCACGATAACTGAAAATCGAGCGCGAATTTATTTTGTTTTGGGGGATTACGGTACATGACTCACAAGTCTTTTTGTCAAAAATCTCAGGATTTTGATAAATGACCCCGGTTTTTTAGTTGCGTAATCGACTTATATCTGTCTTCTGCCCCAGTTATCAAAAAATGAGGATCCCAAGTGCCCAGTAAAGTAAAATGCTTATCTGTGTAAGTAAGTATGTAATGACTGTCATCATTGGTTATTACTTGATTGTTTAGAGATTTATATTCAAGTAAAAATATCATAAAAATAGCTTCTGGAATAATAAATAATTGTTAAGGGAACGTTGGAATTGGTCACTGCTCATTATTATGTGTTCGATTGAGCAAATTACGTCGAATGCGTCATTCATTTCTATGATGTTTGATGCGTTTGAGCATAGATCGAATAGCTTTTTTTCCAGATTTTCAGCAACAAAAAAATAGGCAAAATGCGGACATGTTTTCAGCAAAAAAAATCTCAAAATGGGGCCATGTTTTCAACAACAACAACAAAAAATCCCAAAATGCGACCAGGCTTCGTCGTTTTTGACGCACTTTTCGACCTATGCTTTTGAGTTTATTTTAACGAGTTGAATGAATTATTGGGAATCGTATTGACAAAGTGATTGTTGTAGGTTGCAGCAGATGCACTCCGTCGTATCTTTCCTTCTATCAATGCAAATGCAATCGATATGACTATACCCATGCCTGGTCATACGGTAGATCCTAATAGTGAGTATTGATTGATTGATCGATAAAATGATTTAATCTTTTGAGATGAGTCATCAATCCATAGTACAGTCTCCACTCTATCCTCACTAATGAATGAACATGATTGTGTATTCCTCTTACTTGATTCAAGAGAAGCCAGATGGTTGCCTACTCTTATTGCTTCTTCATTGGGAAAGGTTTATATCTATCTTATTATCAAAGATTATTTGGTCATGTTTAATAATGTCAAGAAATATTGGTTATATAATAGAGAAAAGAGGAATTGTATGGATGAAATGATGGAGAGTGTCTATCTATTGAATAATAAACTAATGAGATATATGATCTATGCAACCCCTTCTCCTTCTTCAGTTATGTTTCTCGGTCGCTCTTGGATTCGATACATATGTAGTGATTCGTCATGGAGTGAGTAAAGGAATAAAAGAAGAGAAGAAGGAAGAAGAAGGAGATATCCCTTTAAGGGGATTTGTACCTTCTAGTCAATTAGGATGTTATTTCTGTTCTGATGTAAGTCGTAATCAATCCAATCGATACATATTACAGTATACTCATTCATTTGTGCCAGGTGACAGCACCAGGGAATTCGATGGCTGATCGATCACTCGATCAACAGTGTACTGTAGCTAGACCTGGACTCAGTCAAGTTTGTTGACATCTTATTGATTATTGATTATTATTGCGTCTAGAGAACGAGTGGGTGCTGAATAATATACAGTATGTTATCGATTAGGATCTGTTGGAAAGTAATTGACGTGGGAGAAAAGTATGTGACAATAGCGTAGTTATTGACGTGGTAAAAAGTGTGAGCGACATGACATGAATGTAGAGGGTAGTGGGATAGGGTAACAATTCGTTGATGTAATTGTCCTGATTGATTGCTAATACTATAATAATAGGTCGAATAGCTAGGTAATCGGATTTCAAAATGCGGTCATGTTGTTCGAAATTTGGCAAATTTGGCTCAAAATGCGGTCAGGTTTTTCGATTTTTGTGAAATTTTGGCTCAAATGCGGCCAGGTTTTTCGATTTTTGTGAAATTTTGGCTCAAAATGCGGTCAGGCTTGGTACTTTGTAACCAGTCATGGTCTATCAATATCCCAGACCTTTCAAATGCGTGTGGGTACCTAGATTTTGGGTCAAAAACGCGTGTGGGTAACCCGGTTTTGAGATAAAAACGCAAGTGGGTACCCCAAAATCGTCAAAATTTCACGAAAATCGTCAAATTATGGTCCAATTTTGCGGGTGGGTACCCATGAAAGGCAAATTTTTGCGGGTGGGTCTATCCCATGGGATAACCATATACCATGTCTGCTTGTAACATATTTTTCGACCTATGACTATAATAGTATTTATATGTATTATATTGAAGATAGCCTCTGGTACAGCAGTTGAACTACTCTCATCTGTACTTCAACATAATGATCCATTGAATGCACCTGCATGGAATGGAGATGGAGGATACGGTGAAGATGAGAGTGGTCTATTGGGTGCTGCACCTCATCAGGTATTACATCTATCATACTCACTATATAGAGGGTGATTTCTGTCAACTCTTCGGGTTGTGCTTTCTTTAAATAAACCGTATGATAACCACTGGGATGACGCTAGCCTCTGGGTTGTACTGTTTAAAACATTTTTTGATCGGACGTTTGACACAAACCCCTAATGTTTTCACAAAATGCGGTCAGATTTTTTTCCCTGGTTTTAAAGAAAATTCCAAAATGCGGTCAGACTTCGTAGTTTCCAACGTACTTTTCGACCTATGAGCAGTGGTATCATCGATGCCTACTTACATCACACTATGATACATTATGATGTATCATTATTATGATTATAATTATGATATATTGATATCTCTTGTATATCTCTTGGTTCATTTACTCAATGAAACTTGAACTCAACAGGATGAATTGATGGAAGTTTCTATGTACATTATAGATTCGTGGATTCATCTTTCGTTTCTCAACAATGACTCCATGTGTTCGACGATTTGAGAGATGTATTGCATGTGGAATTGCCATGAGAGAAGCATTCAATCAAAGGTATACTGTATATCTCTGTATTTATTGATTGATCAGTTGATGATTGATTAGTTGGTAGATGTATTATATTATTGATTGATTAGTTGGTATTATTGATTGATTGATTACAGAGGATCATCATTGGTAGTATCAGCATGTAATAATCCTCGTGTACTGGAAGAGATCTCAGGATTAGATGTACTTCAAGCATCAGTAGATGATATACAGATTGATGTTAGTGATGATGATGATGATTTCTAAGACTCCGCCCACTTTATCGATTAATTTGATTGATATGAGAGTTGATGTATATACTGTATTTGGGAAATGCTTGCAAACTGTATATAGATTTCTAAAAAAATTTATACAATTTTATAATACTATAGAAATATTTATTTCGCAATCAATTCTATGGTCTTTCTCACATTTGATACTTTCTTATTGTATTTGAGTTCTTTCATATTATGAAATTGATAACATTGTCAGTATATGTAAATAGATTCGTATAACTTGTTGAATGCGTGTTTCACTCCTTGACCATTACATGGTATTCACATTTCTATAATATTCTATTCATTTCTGTGACTCTAATTATATATACTTTATGGACTTATTATTCACTTCTCAGTTTGTCTCACTTTATGGGTTACGGTAATGAGCATTCGTTTCCTTCTTCTCTCGATTCTTTGTATTTACTTCTTTTCGTAAGAGATAAAATAATGATGTTGATCTTTGATCTATAACACTTGTCAACTGTTGACATTGTCAGACTACAGTACCTAACAGGAGTACAGTATCATTGGTTTATGCAGTATGGTTAAAGAATGGTTGGAAAACGAAAGAATGGGGAATTTTCATGCGATCAATGTCACAAGACTTTCACTGATGCAAGGTTAGCTCTGTATACCGTCAAAACGAAAAAAAGTGAAACATTTGTGACAAATTGTCACAAAAGTTCACAAGATTTTTGTTGGCCCAAATACGCATCGAATACAAAACTATTTTTAGCCTGTGCAATACCAGTGATAGATTTGCTTGTTGTCTATCTATAAAAGAGGAAAAAATTTTTAAATTTGATCTCAGATCCACGTTAAACAAATAAACGCAGTTTGCGATTTGTCGTGTAGTACAGTACATATATACTGTACCCTGCTCCTGGTGAATCTGAATTTTTCATTTTTCTCGACTCTTTCCGGCACTCTGGAACTGCTGCAGATTTTCCTAATTCTTCGTTTATTTCATGATATTCTTGATTACTTCTTTGCCCACGGCATTAATCCATATCTCCCGCTACTGTTATGCCACTGTTTCACTCACCAAATATTCATTTTCTGCAGGAAACGGCTCAAGCGACTTTTGCTTCGTTTCTTGTTGGGCATAAACTTCTGGTTGTTGCGTCATATACTCTCAGATAAGCTTTATATACCTTAAATTAACCTTATAATGAATGGAGTGAGGCTTGTGGACAACTTGTTGCAGGTTTTCGGGCCTGCAAACGGTGCTGCCGTGCTGTAGTTCCCTCCGTGTGGTTTTGGCTGCGATTACAACAGGTATAATTCTTTGTTTTTATAATTTCTCCCATTATTCAATGCAGTTACTTCTTTTATTATTAAACCTACTCATTTGTATTAGCTAATGGGCACTACTGTTCACTACAATGACAATCAAATCGTGGACTATAATACCGTAGATTGGTTACTGTAGTCAATTCGGTTGATTTCACTGTCTTTCTCATTCTCTTTCTTGTAAACAGTTAACCTATCTTCCGATCTAGTGGCCTGTCAACTATGTGACTATGTGATGACAGATTTATCCAATATTTTATATTCCTATTCCTGTTTTATGAGTATTATTTTCTTTTTGCTTCAGGAGAACCGTCACGGCCGAACCACCACTATGGAACCTCTAGCTACAGGTAATTCACTATATATCCGCGTCTTTCTGGTAAATGAAACGAAATTTTAAAAGTATAAATTAGAGTAACAATAAATTAAGGTTGCGGTCTTACAGACGCGTCAACACGATTCTCTATTAGTTTATCGGAATCGCCAAATGTTGATCGTCGATTTTGTTTTTATATCGATCACAAATATAAAGACTTTATGTTTTTTGTTCGTTGCAATACTTTATCGTTTAATTACTGAATTAGACAATCTTGACAACAATAAAAACACATATATAACAGGTGATGTCGTACCACGATAACGATGACGTAATAATGATTGAAAAGACACCTTAAAGATCAAATTAAGTTACATTGGAGGCGAAGTGATAAAAGTATAACATTAAACTTTTTTTCCGCAATTTTAATTGAAAACATTTCAACGACAAAGCATGAATAGTAGATTTACCTGTAGGGTGGATGGCGCATTACCTAGTTCGGCCGTGACGGTTCTCCTGAAGCAAAAAGAAAATAATGCTCATAAAACAGGAATAGGAATATAAAATATTGGATAAATCTGTCATCACATAGTCACATAGTTGGCAGGCCACTAGATCGGAAGATAGGTTAACTGTTTACAAGAAAGAGAATGAGAGACAGTGAAATCAACCGAATTGACTACAGTAACCAATCTACGGTATTATAGTCCACGATATGATTGTCATTGTAGTGCAGTAGTGCCCATTAGCTAATACAAATGAGTAGGTTTAATAATAAAAGAAGTAACTGCATTGAATAATGGGAGAAATTATAAAAACAAAGAATTATACCTGTTGTAATCGCAGCCAAAACCACACGGAGGGAACTACAGCACGGCAGCACCGTTTGCAGGCCCGAAAACCTGCAACAAGTTGTCCACAAGCCTCACTCCATTCATTATAAGGTTAATTTAAGGTATATAAAGCTTATCTGAGAGTATATGACGCAACAACCAGAAGTTTATGCCCAACAAGAAACGAAGCAAAAGTCGCTTGAGCCGTTTCCTGGAGAAAATGAATATTTGGTGAGTGAAACAGTGGCATAACAGTAGCGGGAGATATGGATTAATGCCGTGGGCAAAGAAGTAATCAAGAATATCATGAAATAAACGAAGAATTAGGAAAATCTGCAGCAGTTCCAGAGTGCCGGAAAGAGTCGAGAAAAATGAAAAATTCAGATTCACCAGGAGCAGGGTACAGTATATATGTACTGTACTACACGACAAATCGCAAACTGCGTTTATTTGTTTAACGTGGATCTGAGATCAAATTTTTAAAAATTTTCCTCTTTTATAGATAGACAACAAGCAAATCTATCACTGGTATTGCACAGGCTAAAAATAGTTTTGTATTCGATGCGTATTTGGGCCAACAAAAATCTTGTGAACTTTTGTGACAATTTGTCACAAATGTTTCACTTTTTTTCGTTTTGACGGTACTGTAATCAATCGATATCGTTACCGTATACCTCTAGATATCTTCGTAAGCATACGGTACGAATACATGTGAATGGTAAGCCTAAGGAGAAAGTGGGCAAATTGACATGTTCTATGTGTGGAAAGGTATACGGTAGATCATTATGGTTTGAGTAATCGATAATTTAAGAAATTCGTTCGTCTATCCCATTTGACTCGTCATCAAGTAGTTCATTTGAATGTACGAGAATGGGCATGTCCATTCTGTTGTGATCATTTCCTTCAGAAAGCTCATCTAGTCACTCATATGGGAAGGAAACATAAAGATGTTAGTCGAAGCCATACATCTTATCATTTCAAACCTCTCAAAACCAACTGTTCCATTTTGAAATTTTTAAAAGTTTCCCTTTAAAAAGACGTTAAAAGTCGCGAAAAGAAACGAAATGAAAAGAGGCGAGAGAGAGTGTAAAAGCGGAGAGTTTCTGACTTTTTTGCAATTTTTTAACAAAGCATAAGATATTTATGTCATTCTTCCAAGGTAGCAGTCGATGATGTACATGCTGCCATTGAATCAGCGAGATATCGAGGGGATGAAGGTATATCGATTGATTATTTGTGACTACAGTAATCTATTTCATCATATCTACAGTATCCTTTGGTCCATCGATCCCTTCTACTTCTACTGCTACTCCTATCTGTGATCAATTAGCCATATCCATTACTATATGTGCTTTTTGTGGATCACAATTCTCCACGAACAATCAGTTGAAAAGACATAGAGAGGTACGGTAGTCGTACTTGATCTTTGATCTTTTGGAAGGTACAGTATACTCGTTGTAGGTCAATCATGGTGTGCGTCGTTGTCTTAGATGTGGGGATACTGTTAATGGAAGGAAGGCGATGAAGGAACATAATATGTTGAAACGTATGTCGTTTTAGATCAAAGATCAGTTTTTGAGCTACAGTAATCATTACTGTAATATCTCGATGAATATTAATAATTACATTAATGTTATATTATTTATTTTTCATTGTAGATCAACCATCCTCTGTCTCTCCTTCCTCCTCTAATAATAATCTATTTGTTTGTATCCATTGCTCATTGACCATGAAATATCGTACTCAAGTCAGTTTATGATATTTCTTTTTTAAATTTTTATTTTGTGCGATTTATTCATAAAATCTGCATTCATTGATCACACTGGATCCTTTTCCTTGTTCCAATCAAAACATATTTACATCATCATCGTAATCATCGTCCATTCGCTACAGAAATACATATCCCCTCCGTTCCTTTGGTAGTAATATGTTCATCAATATAATTGATGGAATAAATAAATGATAATATCGTTGATCTTCAGTTGGATCGTCATTTCATCTCTCGACATTTCATTCCTTCCTCTTGTCATTGGTGTGATGTCCAAGTGCAATCTCCCAATGAGAGAAAGGAACATACGAGGACCGAACATAACCAGATTGTGTGAGTATATTGACTACAGTAGCTAGATTACACGATTATTAATGATCGTGAAGTGATTGTATTGTAGATGTGGATACTGTAACGATAGATTCGATAAGGATAAGACATTGAAGAATCATGTCAATAGTATTCATTGGAAACGAGAGAGGTAATAATAATCATTCATTATAATAAGAAGATGTATGAGACAAATAGTTTATGAAGCAGCTTGTCTAGGAAATTTTCCCGTCTCGGCAGTTGATTTTACTGAATTTATTAAAGAGTGACTGCGTTACCTTAAATTTATTTGGATTGCATCGTGCAACTTGTTTAAATGAATGATCTATAATACAAATAACGAAATGTCGAAGTGTACATTTATTTTAGCTATGAAAGAGAGATGAGAAGTGTATTGTGTAGTTAGAGTGTGACAGGATACATGAATTAGTATGGAGAGAAAGATGAAGAATAAGTGGAGTGGAATCATTTTCTCCATTGCTTATTACAATAGAAAACGTGTAGAATAGAATGGTAGGATGATATTAATAAGAGAATAGAAAGAATCATTATACATGCATAATTATTAATATAATAAAGTTCTTACAATTTTAAATCGAATGTGCATGCAACACTTATAATTGTACATTTTGACCTATTCATTTATACGTGTGGAAATATTAAAGATACAAAGAGATACGTAGAAGTAGTTTTATTTATACCATTTTTATTAGTTGATTCATTACTTATATTCTCTATGAATGTTTTTATGATTAGATGAAATATATAAATAAATCTTAGATATGATTATTTTAAGGTCGAAGATAAAGAGGGATAATGAAGAGAAAGATGAAGAAGAAGAAGAAGAAGATGATGAAGAGTCTCCAAAAGTAGTAGAAGAAGAAGATAATGATGATGATAGAGAGGTAATCATTCATTTTGACCCCGTTGACTCCCCCGGTCTGAGTTTAATTAGATTGTATTAGTATCAATTGTACTCATCTATTCATTTAAACCTTCTTCTTCTTCTTCTTCCTCTTCTTAATTCTTTTCATTCTCATTCAGATTACAATCACTCTTCTTCTCGATCTTTCCTCATTTCAACCTTCTCCATCTCTTCCTTCATCATCTACTTCTTCTCTCTCCATCGGTTCATCACTGCCTTCTATCGTTCTGGCCACATTCCCACAGCTGGAGACACTATGTGAGTTGATCTTTGATCTTTCATCTACAGTATACCTGTATGATAGAATGTCACTATTGTTATGGGTTGCAGATAGTCTTTTGTGTTGACAATATGACATCTTCTTCTATATCTTGATCTATTCTTTCATAAATCAATTCATTCCTTCTATTCTATTCTTCATTCCATCAACAATATATTCTACTTCTTCTTCTTCATTCAATTCCTTATCTTCTAAGAGGGGATAGATAGATAGTATGATACTTCTATTGAAATTGATCTTTGATCTTTGATCATCTAGTCATTCATCGCAATATATTCATAGCTATTATAGATTGTGTATATTCTTTTCGAAGAACAGTATTTTACGGTTAAAAATACCGGAAAAGCGGGAAAATGGATACTCGTACACCAAAGATCATCGTCTATTCATAAGAGGAGGATGAATTGTTATGAGTGAGAATGAATGGTACAACTAATTGGATATAAACAATATGGTATAGATAGAAGAGAGGAATTGTATTGAAATGATGATGAGAGATGAGAAGAAGAAGGAGAGGGAGAGGGAGAGGGAGGAAGAGGTAGAGTGGTATAGAGTACGGTATGAGTATATTATCTCTCTATTCACTCTCTAGTGTTCTATCTCCACCTCCCTCTCCCTCTCCTTTTCCCTCTACCTCTCCATCATCATCTTCTTCTTCTTCTCATACTTTGATTGTATTTCCTTTGTCTTCTTTCCTCTTCTTTTTCTTCTCGATAAGAAGGCATATCTTCTGTGTGAGCGTGAAGGACTGCAGATACGAAATCACTCCGAACTTTCTCTCCCTCTTCCTTTCTCCCCTCCCTCTAGGATCTCTCCCTCTCCCTCTAGGATCTCTCCCTCTCCCTCTCCCTCTAGGATCTCTCCCTCTCCCTCTCCCCATCTGACCCTCCCCCTCTCTATTCACTCAACACTGAAATTCACTCTTCCTCTGTAATACAATTTTCGCCCATTCTTTAGATGAGGTGAATAGCACAGAGTTGACGGGAAGGAGAATGGAGAGGGAGAGATTCTAGAAGGAGAGAGAGAGAGAGACAGAGGCAGAGGGAGAGGGAGAGATCCTAGAGGGAGAGGGAGAGTATATCATGGAATTGAAATTAAATGAATGGTTGGTGCGTTCTCATGAGAGAGAATGGAATAAAAGATCAAAGGTCTCATCTCTCTTCCTCTTCTCATAGACGATTTTAATTATTTATTATGTTTATTTAAATAGATTTTAGACTGATCTACCATAGGACGATAGTTAATGTGTAGAGAGAGAGGGAGAGAACTTGTAGGATTTGGATGGCGAAAGAGCAGGAGCAAAGTTAGTACGTGGTAGTGTATTTAATTATGTTTGTTGGAATGGATTAGAGATTAGAAGAAAGGAGTTAGTAGAGGAATGACAGAGATTATCCTATTCCGAGATGGATTATACCACGCTACTGGGGGATTACTGTAGTTGTACCAGTCAATCTATCATAAAGTGATTGTAATAGTTGAGGGGATTACGGTAGCCGTTCTATCATGAAGTGATTATAATTGCAGGTGTGATCGTTCCATCTTCTCTTCTCTCATCTCATTCATTACTTCTTCAATTACCTCTACCGTATGATGAAAGATGTCTTGAATGGAATGGAAAAACAATCAATATTCTACCCAATGTAATCAATAATGATAAGGATACTGTATCCACCGATCCACCTATTGATTGATATGTCTTTCAATTGTTGGCTAATCTATTGTAATGATCTACGGGTTGATTAGTGTACGGTAATTGTTTGTGTCAGTCATATGGTTGATTGGGTCAGACTCATGACACGTATCATCCATGTTGTTTATTCTTTATATTGAATGACGTTGAGCCCTTTAACATGATAAATCTTGAGATTCTATCTTCTTTTCTTCTTTCAGATTGAATAGTATCCTCGAGAGAGTATTCACATTCTTCTATTCTATGCACCCCCCCTCCCTTCCCCTTTCTCTCCCTCTCCCTCTAACCATTTGATTTATTTGACCTCTTATATCATTTTGAATTGGAATGAACTCAACACAGAATACATGTGAACACATCTTACGAGGGATTACGGTAGAAGATAAACACAATAATATGATGAGATACTGTAGGAATATAGAGTGAGAGAGGGGGAAAGGTAGAGAGAAAGAGATGAGGAATGAAGTATTATCTATCTCTATGTAGACATATATGATATTCTCTATAAAAGGTTTTATGATCAACAAAATCATTGACGTTATATCTCCTAATATATTTTGTCTACATCATGGTACCATTATATCCTTACCTCTAGAATCTCTCCCTCTCCCTCTCCCACTCATTCTCTTCCTCTTCTCCCTCTACCCATACCTCTACTTCTTCCCCTCCATCTTGTCCTCTTTCGAATTCCTTCCTTCTTCAACTGTGAATTGGTTTCCCATTTATGGGGTCTTTTATGATTTTTCATCTTGACTCCAGTTTATATGAGAGTGAATGAATACAAGAAATGAATACGTTCGAGATCTCTCCCTCTCCTTCTTGGATCTCCCTCTCTCTGGTATTTGGTGTGGAGTGGACAGTGAACCCCCTCCACATGCAGTGGTGCATGATGCAGTGAACGCAGCATATACCGTTGCTTACTGTCTCCCCTTTTCTCCCTCTTGGATCTCTCCCTCTCCCTCTTGGATCTCTCCCTCTCCCTCTCCCTCTTCAGTCTATCTCTCCCCTCCTCCTCGATCTCTCTCTCTCTCTCCCTCTCTCTCTCTTCTCTCATATTCAATCATTTCATTTACATCCCATTCATTATTCGACAGAGAGGAACGAATTGTCTACGGAATATGAAGAGCGAATCTGATATGAGAATGAAGGAAGAGGTGTCATGGTGAAGATGAGGGGGAGGGGGAAGGAGAGGGAGAGGGAGAGGGAGAGGGAGAGGGAGAGGGAGAGGGAGAGGGAGAGGGAGAGGGAGAGGGAGAGATTCTAGAGGAAGAGGGAGAGAGATCATAGTGGGAGAGTGATCCTAGACGGAGAAGTAAGGGAGACGGAAGAGAGGAAGAGGGAGAGATCGAAGAAGGAGAAGTTTTGGGAGACTAAACTGCGACCAGAGATTCAATATAAATCAGTTTGGTTGTTTCTCTAAACTGAATTTGTTCCTTCTATACAATTGTATGATTAGATTGTATGGAAGCCTTCTGAAGGTCGACGTCAGACTGATTGTAGTTTGATCATGATAACTAATCGATTGTAGTTTGATGTGTAGTATGATCATCAATCGATAACAAGAGATGATAACGATGTTTATTGTCACGTTACTAGGATGGAATGAAGAGATACCAGAAGATCAATAAATCAATAAACCAGAGCAAATGGGGGAGATCTTATTGATTGATCGTTCAGAGATATAGAGAGAGTTACAGTAACCTATCGTCTTCTTCCAAATCGGATAAATGAAGCTTTTCTCTTCTGAGGAATATCGATTGATCGTTTACCAAATCGAATGAATGAAGCCTTTCTCTTATCGATTGATTGTGATTCATTATTGAGAATGATTGCATTACACAATGGAATTATATGACGAGGAATCACTTCTTCTGATGTACACAATGTCAGCAATTCCAATCGATCATCCTCTTCCAAACCCTCAAATATTATTATTATTATTATTTTATTTATTTAAAGATATATTTCTGTCTATTTCTAAACCAATTCATGAGGCATTCAGACAATCTTTGTTGTTTTCTTCATGAAATCGTAGGAAATGGTTGGACACTCCTCTAGACGGAGAGATCTCACAACAATACTACACGAGAACGTTATTGTCTACACATACGCACACCTTCTCTTCATTTTTTTCTTTCCATTTTACTTTCTTTTCCATGGAACACCTTTCACTGTAACTATGACCCAATGAAAGAATAGAGCCATTCTTATAGAAAGAATCAAATGAAGAATGGAAAGACAATGGAAGAATAGACGATATTGTATAGAAGAGAAGAAGAAGAAGGAACATGTTTCTTGAGAAGATGCTAAGAGGAGTCAAATGACCATGGATTAGAAAACTTAAAAGTAGATGGAGAGGGAGAGGGAGAAACATAAGTCAGGTTTATGAATAATGAGGCAATAATAGTTAAGAACTGATAAATAAGAAGTACTCATTATTGAAAAGAATAGATAGATGTTCATATTGTAGACGCGAATATGTCTCTTTCAGATATGTTCAAATCTCATAGACAAAATGTCTAATTCAGATATGTTTCATGAAATGAATAATGATAGAAGTCGTCTATTCAATTCAATTACTCTACCTTACTGTTTTTCCAATATCCGAATTTTTCTCATTTATTGTGAATTGTATTCTCCGAGCTAATTTTACCCTACGCTCCAGCAAAAATCTCTCGTAGACTGAGAAAACGAGAGAGCATTGTCATAGCGGAGAGTTGCAAATTAGCCCGGGGTGTGGATATAAAGAGTAAAGGACATTTATACAATATGCCCATGGACACGTCCTCCCCTCTTCCAGAATCTCTTTCTCTCACTCGTGTAGGAGTACATAATTGAGAGAAAAAGGGGAATTATATCTAGACTGAGACATGAGAAGAAGATGAAATGAATGACACAAAGAGGAAATAGAATAGAGTACATGATTACGATAGATATTATACGAAGAATAGCTCTCTTATACCACTTGTCCATCAATATGTCTACAGTACATTGAAGTTTCAGTCCCTCAGACCGATCACGAACTGACTTTATATGAATAAGATACCTGTGTAAGGGCAAGAAGAGAAGCAATGATGGCAATGATAGAGATGATCCACCTCATGATAGATGAAGAAGAAAGAGTGTGCCCCTATATAGATAGAGGGAGAATAGTGAATAGAGTCATACCATGGTCCATGAAGGGGTGGAGTTTAGCTTACTCCCCCTCTCTCTCTCCTTCTCTCTCTCACCCCTCTCCTTCTCCCTCTCCTTCTCTCCCTCTCCCTCCCTCTCTCGTAGTCCCGTACCCTCTGTATCTTGATAAGTACTTAAGAAGTAGAAGTCTACGCCATGTTTCCCCTTCGATGATACAGTAGCATATATGCAAATATTTTGGACTCAAGTTAAGTTTCACATAGAATAGATGAATGGAATCAATTATCCAATGATAATTTCGATCCAGAATCTTTTACTATACAATTTCAATTATTTGTATTGTGTATACTTCTCTACATCTGACAATATACATAAATCTATAATCATCACTTGTTTGTTATTCAGTTCATCAACAGATTGATCTCTCAGTTCTTCTCACAATTATAGACAATTATCTTATGCTCTTTATCCATTTCTTATCTTCTTTCTTCTATTGTAATTCGAACGTCTGAACCAGATTGAAGAAATAGTAAATGAGAGAAGAATGAATGAATGAATGTATTCCTTACAATTAAATGGTTGAATCTTTCGAAAGACGACTATTCACTATGACGTCGATTATAACTTATATTTGGCCAATAATAAGATATTTTCGATGTGATTCATTCATATTAGTTGTTCAGTATATATTCCGCGTACTGGTATACTTTTGTTGCGAAGTACTAGAAATAGATGAAATGAGACGCGGACCCACTTATTCACGTAGTACCACAAGGAACTACATTACTTTAACGTGTATTTTTATTTATTTATTTACATTTTTTCTAAATGGAAGGACATCTTAAAGAGAACTATGAATGATCTATTCGAACTTATTCGAAGAAATCGAGTAAAATATGAGAAGAATTGGTAATGAGAAGATGAAGAGAAGACATAGAAGATGTATGATTAGATATTAAACAGAATTATGCACACACGGAAGGAATGATTTCTGCAATGAGTACGATTATTAATAATATTATTAATATTTATATCTCACCAGATTCGTTCTTGGACTACATTTTAAAGAAGACGCAATTTGATGTGAATTTTCAGTTTCCCTCACGTATATGATATAGTAGTCGATTCTCTGATTCTAAGGGATTTGGTCTTTGATCTTTTGACGAAATATTATTATGAAATATAACACATATCAATTGTCCGTTCTTGTCAATATTGTCCATCTCATAATGAACGTATGAAAAAGAGTCTTGACAGGTGAAATTACTCCCCTTCCCATACGTAGATATCTGAGTGTATCTGTGATAGAATACTGAATATGTCTATAGATCTGAATAGATACGAGGTCCATTGAATCTTTTTGTTGAGGATGAGAAGAAGATGAAATGTATTATTAATGTAATCAATGAATAGTCGAGTCCATCTATGCAAAGAACAATGCAATATCATATACGAATGGAAAGAATAATGTATTAGGTGTTTCCATCTATTTATGACTTTTCAGTTCATTTTCTGATTTCTGTGTTCTCATGACAATAACCAGGAATGGAAGCTCTTCAAATATGCTGCTCAAAAACTAAAAAAAACTTGGTAATCAAACTAATAAATCAGTGGAATTAGAACATTTTATGTATTGTATTTATTTACTCAAGATCAACTTTAAAAAAAAAACATGAATGTTGCAAGATAATATAACATATCATGCAAAGCTATTCACAGCTGGAAAGAAGAAAAAGAATAAGATGAGGAAGAAGACTAATTGGAATAATCAAGAAGAGAGAATGTATTACTTATGCTGGTTACCACTTGTAATGGGCTATTCAGAGAGACAAGAGAGAAAGAGTTGGAGGGTAGAGGGTGTCATCACTTTGGTCCTTTATGGAAGTAAGACTTCAGAGGAAAGAAAAGAAGGAAGAGGGAGAGAGAGGGAGAGGGAGGAAGAGGGAGAGGGGGGGGGAGAGGGAGAGGGGGGAGAGGGAGAGGGAGAAAGAGGGAGAGGGAGAGGGAGAGTAGTAATCAAGTGATTTCCTCAATCAGAACAAGAAGACAAAGGAATAACAAAACATAAGAGAAGAAGAAGAATAGGGATTGAAATATATTGTACAAATAGAAAATACAACTGAATTATGATACAGATATTTAATTTATTTATCGTTGTACTAGCAGTGCTAGGGGCAGAGCCGAAAATTGTTTTACTTCTAAGCGTTTCATTATTATACTTGAAGCACGGGAGGAGCATTGCGCTAGCGCGGAAGGGTGCTGCGCACCCTTCCGCATAAAATGCTCGAGTCGCCTAGTATGGACCCTTTTCTCTTGTTTTCTGACTTATTAGACGATTTGTCGAAAAAATATATGAAAAACGACAACATAAAACTATTTGCTTTGGATTTTGTACGGCAAAATTACTTGGAAGCAGGCTCAACCTTTTGATTGTTTGGGGGGGACACCCCCCCAACCCCCCATTTTCTATATTGCATGACATGAAACTCATTCGTGGACTCGTTCATAAGCTTTCCGACATTGTCTTAGGATCAATGTTTGTCTCAATATTGAAATTTTTTTCTATAATTTCGTTGACCTGAATGAATGTCGCTATAGATATCAATTGAAGCGAGGTTAGAGTTAAGAGTCATGCATGACATGTTTTCCTGCTCAGAATGACTCAAAACAAGTTGTTTCATCATTCTTAACACGAAAAACTACCTTGGAACACCTTATTTCAGTCAGGAAAAATCAGCAAAAGTTTTGGATCGAACCGGGGTTCGAACCCGCTCGGTGTTTTCAGAGTAGTACCTCTTTACCTCGACGCCATGGGTTCATTTTATTTATGAATATAGTCATATTATACACCAATCGACGCGCAAAGAGTGGGGCTACAACTTTCTTTGCCATATAAAACGCGTAAAACAATTTTAAAAATAAGTTTAACCAAGAAAACTGGCAAAATCGTGTTTTTGCACCTTTTCGGCGATTTTTCGCGGTACAAAGAGGTCGTGCGGAGGTGAAGAGACATAGTTTTTCTAAATCAGTTTTTCAAGCGCTACAACATGAGCATAGTTTGGTTGAATAAAAAAGGTGCGAAATTTGAGTTTTTTGAAAATGTTAAAAATTTACCATTATTCGCGACCGCACAACTCCGTGAATATTGCTCGGAATGAGTTGGGCCCAAAAGCAAAAAGTTGCGCCGCGTCGAGTTTTACAATTTACTTTCAGGAGCCGGGACGCGAAAATTACGTTGAATAGGTGAAAATAGCGAAAAACCTACTTTCCGGATTTCTTCCCAGGCCTATTTCGTCATAATCCCGGGGGACAAGGCGCGTGGCGTTAGCACCAAAAGATGCGCCGTAAAAAGATGTTTAATATAAGTCTTAATCTCAAAAAGTTATAGAGCCGATTTCGAGCAATCAAATTATGCGCGCCCGATTTTTGCATTTTTTTGCTCTCCGCCAAATTCGAACGCTAATCTCGCGGCAACCCGTGATTGGGAAAAATCGTCAAAAATACGATTTGGATTGCCCCAAGTCTTGTGGTCATTTTGATATACCAACTTTAAATTTTTGATATACTTGACACCAAGTTGCGCGCCAAAATGTGCAAAAAACCCGAGAGCCGGCGTTTCACCTAAAAGACGGCTCCGGATCGGCTCGGGACCAGTGCCATTCGATCCGGCGTGGTCGAAAACCCCAGTAGCCGGAATCTGGTATAATCGGCACAACATCCTGATAGAACAAATTTCAAAAAACCTATCCCAGTAAATTGATCGAATTGCGATCTTTTATATAGGGGTTAATATTCTGTATTTAACGTGAACTTACATGAATGTTACAAGAGAATATGACCATTTTGCCAAGCTCAATTGGATAGAAAAATGTGATAGATGTTTCGATGTTCGAATGGATGGGATGGGGAAGAGTTGAGGATATTATAGAAGCATTCAGCAAGTTCAGGGTTGATATTACTAATAAAAATCAAAACTTATGTTATTTAGCCAATAAGACATTTTGCATGGTGGAAGATGCGTCAAATATGAAACCTTCTATCTGCGTGATTTAACAGACTTCCCTATATGAGAAAAGATGAGAATAACGTAGTTGATGATTAAATCATATCTGAAGATCCACGAAAACTTATACATTTATTAAAGATGTTTGTGAGACGAAAGAGTTTGAATGATTTCTGGAATTGATTCAATCCTGACATAACAACTTCTTCTCTTCACAGTCATAACATGTGGTATAACAATGAATCGGTAGTATGGTTGATTGATTACACGGAATAGAAGATGTATATGGTAGATACAATACGAATAGAAGATGTATATGGTAGATACAATACGAATCCTATCTACATATTATTTCCTTTAGAAAATGTGCTATGAGAAAACCTGATAAAATGTATTATAACGGTATGTCCTCAAATATCGATTGATGTTTATCAGACTATCATTATTAGTGGACATATTTCTTGAGATATCTTCTTATCTTAAAAATATTTTTATTCCATCAAAAAGAGATTAATGAATACAGTAAAGGTAGAATACGATATACAAATCCTTTCCTATGCAGATATTGTTAGATAGGGAAGGGAAATGGTAGAAGAGACTACTAGAGTACGAGAGAGAGAGAGTAGTAATAGAAGTGCAATAGTGTCAAATGTCCGTATCGATCTTATAGTTGAAATGATGTTCAGTAGGATACAGTAGGTACTTGAAGTGGAAGAATTGGATATGAATATGAATATGGATAATTGGGATTTAAAATATTCAAATAGCAAAGAGTTGAAAATATTGAAAACAGTGATGGGATATTTAATTGCAATCGATTCCAAAATCGATAATTTGGATGTTAAACCATGGTTTTCCAGAGTGATTATTGATCGATCGCCGTTGAATCTCTTCAGTATACATTAGCGAAAATGAAAAATAGAATGGAAAATAACGATAAGAATAAGTTGATGGCAACAGTGAACGCAAAGAAATCCTGTAAACCTTTTTTATTGATTCTATCTCAATTTACAATGGTTTCTTCTATCCATTTGTTTGTCCCCCATATGAAATAAGAGTAATGATTGTTCGGAGTTTAAAAAACTGATGATATCAACACTTAATATGAATAAGAACGATTTCATATTACGAGTAGACGTTCATGAACGTTTGAACCTTTAATATTTATATTTGTAGCGATAAGTATACCAATCTCATTCCTCATTAGTATATGGAGCCATGGGTACATTATATAATGAAATAAGAATGATCAGAATGAATACAGCTTAGAGTCTCCCCCTTTCCTTCTGTTAACAAGGTGTGGGAGAATCAGCTCTTCATATATTTGTTATTGCCACCAATCACAAATTTATCCCATCGAAAGCATTCAAATACTGTAATTGTGAATCTTCTATGGTCTTTCAGTGAGAATAAATATTTAATTCAATTTAGGTACATCAGAATCCCCTTCTTGACATGGGATCCCCTCTGTCCCCTCGGATTTTTACGCTGTGAATAATGAATATCAGCTCTTCAAATTGTATGCATTGTTTTACTCCAGATAGAATTTATAACTGAAAGATTGGAATTTTTAAAAGCAACTAAATTGTGCTAAAGAATAGTAAAAAAAGCTGGAAAAAAGTCACTTCGAAATTGAATTTGTGATTGTGCGCGAGTTCTTCAAAAAATTTTGCATTTGTAAAAATTTATTTATTTATTTATTTCTTTATTCCATCAAATATAAATGTTCATAATCACATTAATAACACAGGGAAGAGGGGAGATGGATTTCCGTCGCTTATACGCGATTTCGGATTGGGCTCGGTGGCAGTTTTCAAAGGAATTAATTTATGGAAATTAAAATTTTCGAAAATTTTTCTCACGCTACGTAATTATAAAATTCCAGCCTTTCCATGATAAATTCGGTCAAATTTGGAGTAAAACAACGCAAACAATTTGAAGAGCTGGTATTCATTATTATCAACGTAAAATCGAGGGGATAACAAGGAATCCCATGCCAAGGAGGGGACTCTGATGTACTGTATGTATATATACATATATATTATAGATCAGACCGTTTTTAGTCAAGAATGGACTTTCAAATGTTCGTTTCGATCTCATAGTTTAAATGCTTTGCAATAGGATACAGTAAGTACTTTATCTGACATGAAATGAGGAAAAATCATATGAAAATGTATATTTGTATTGCTTAAAGTATAATTCGATAAATCAATCAAAATAATTATGAATACTTTAACATTTCATCAGTTATCATAAAGAAAGTGGGTGAGTTGAATAATTGGATATGAAAATGGATATTTGGGATTTAGTGATATTCAAATATAATAATAAAGGGTACATTGAAGAAAATAGTATGGGATATCTAGTTGCAATCAATATTATAATCGATAATTTGGATGTTGAACCATGGTTTCCAGAGTGATCTCACATTGATTATTGAACGATCGGGGTTGAATTTCTACATCATGTAAATGAGAGAAATGACGAATAGCATACAAAATATCATTAAGATGAAGGTGGCAAGAGTTATCTCAGGAACTCCCTGCAAAATTTTTGATTGATTCTATAGCTCATTAAAAAAATTTCTAATATCCATTTGAGGTGTTCATGAACGTTTGAATCTTTAACATACATATATTTATAAAAATATCTACGACCAACCTCAGCTTCAATGATTCTAAGGAAGAAGGGGTGCATTATGTGATGTAATAAGATATGATATGAATGAATACAACTTAGATTCTCCTCCTTTCCTTCTGCTAGCAAGGCGTGGGAAAACCATATCTTCATATTTTTGTTATTGCCACCGATAACTAATTCATCCCATCCAAAACATACCAATACAGTAATTGTGAATCTATGATCTCTATGATCTTTGTATGATAATACATATTCTGTTCAAATATATATGTGTAATATATGCATTGTATATGTACATATGTAGTACTACACACTCCCGCCCGTTAGTCCTGTCTAAATGCGGTGCGAGGCACGCTTAAGCCGCCTTGCGTTTTAAAGGGTGAATAATGTTTTATATATATATATATTTTATCTACGCCCGAGAGCGCAACGAGAAACAATTAGAAAATACGAGTGAAACATAATGATACATGATGATAATGACTCTCATAAATGCTATGGTGAATAAAAGGTGGTGGGGTGCATAAGGTAAGAAATATATAGAGATCAATCAATTAGGCAAACTGGGCTCATCTTGTCATCGTCTGGTCTTTCTCTCATGGTGGGAGTGAGAGTAGGAGGAATTATCCGAGGAAGAGGACTCGGTGACCAGGTTGACTCTGCTCCGAGAACCAGATGCTAGATTGCTAATGGGTATGGGTGGTGCTGAATTAAAGAGATATTCTAGAGGGAGAAGGGGATGAATGCTATGACAAGGGGATAAATATAGATGTGCAACTATTAATGAAGATATTGATACAATTATCGATAAACGGTAAACTTGGACAAATCTAATTGTGATAATCTATTTTTGTATACATTTAAACTAGGTGAGCAATGTACATGAGATGGCAATTCACTTAATAATCTAGCTACTCTTCTAGAAAAACAATTGAATCGTGGAGTTGATCTAGTGAACTCAACATGTATTCCGAAAGTATGTGATCTATCTCTGAGGGGTCTAAATGTAAAGAATCTATTTCTATCTAGAACTGTATCGCCATTCATAATCCTACGGGCGAAAACTAGGTCAGTGATGACTCTCCTCTCATAAAGCGCTTGAAGACCAAGAATAGACAGACGATTTGAGTAGGAAGGAAGACCAAGAGGATAAGAAGGAGATGGATAGCAACGATAGAATAGAATTCGAGTGAATTGTTCTTGGACCTTCTCTATTTTCTGACTATCTTTCTTAGTATAGGGGTTCCAGAAAGGAGAAGCGAAATCAAGATGAGGAAGAACATAAGTACGGTAACATTTGACTAGAATATCAGGATTATTGACAGAAACGGCACGGAGCATTGTGAATAAGGCAGTTTTGGCTTTACAAGTACGGTCATCAATTGAGGCATTTCTGAGGAGAGTGGGGACAATTTGGACGCCTAGATCACGTTGAGGGGATTGACTATTGAGAATGATATTATTGATTGAATAGGAAGGAGGAGATGAACCAATATGAAGATGAGTGCATTTTGATTCAGAGAGAGAGAGCTGGTTAACAATGGTCCAAGAATGAATACAATTCAAAGCATTTTGTAATTGCGAAACCTTAGATTGGGAAGAATCAGGCGAATAAGAAATGTACAATTTGATATCATCTGCATATGATTTGATGTGTACATCGGGAAATTGAGAGATAATATGGGTGATATCAGAAATATATAAATTAAATAGAATGGGCCCTAGTACAGATCCTTGTGGAACACCAGAGAGAACAGGGAAAGAGTCGGAAAGACAACCATCAAGTCGGACAGAAAAGTGTCTATCAGAAAGGAATGATGTAATCCATTGTAAGAGATTACCATGAATACCATAATGTGTGCATTTGGAAATCAATTTAGAGAAAGGAACAGTATCAAAGGCACGTGAAAAATCTAGAAAGATGACATCTGTGTGTTGTTTTCGGGAATGAGCAAGAGACCAATCATTCTCACAATCAATAATATTTGTGAGAACAGAAGCACCGGGACGATAACCATGCTGATAGGGTGGAATAATGTCAAAACGGAACAGGTAAGGGGCAAGTTTTTCCTTGACAAGTCTTTCCATTGTTTTAGAGGCAGGTGAGAGAATGGAGATGGGACGATAGGAGTCTGGGAGTTTGTGATCCTTACCGGGTTTGGGTATTGGAGTAATTAAAGAATGTTTCCAAAGAGAGGGAACAGTGTTGGATAACATACTTATGTTGAAAATATCACATAATGGGAGTGAAAGAGCAAATGCACATTTTCTAAATATAATCTGAGGAATGTTATCATAACCAGTGGAACATGAAGGAGAGAGCTTTTTAAGGGCTTTGTGGACTTCGTGTGGCAAGAATGAAACATTTGATAGGAAAGGAGGAAAAGGATGAGTGGGAATGGAAATAGGGACACCATTATCAAGAGTGAAATGGGATGAGAAACGTGAAGCTAATAAGTTGGAAATAGCCTTAACATCATACAGAATGGAGCCATTGGAAGAAAGTAACTGTTTAGGTGCAGCTGATTTGGGCTTTGTGAGGGATCTAATGTGCCTGTAGAGATCATTTGATTGTTTCAGCTTTTTATGTTCACAAAATTGGTTCCATTTTTTAATCTGATTCAAAAGATCTTTACTTGACTTTTCATATTGAATACGGACAGAGGGAATATGAATTTTAGAGAAGAGAATGTTTCGGTGACTGATAAGACGTTGAATATGTGGGGGATACGAAGCAGTGGTGGGTCGTGGCTGGTGAAAAGGGACAAACATGTCAATACCTTCTAGAACAATAGATACAAAAGCATTATACATGGAATCAGGGTCAGGTGCAACACAAAATATACTATACCAATCAATGTTCTCTATGTGAGATGAGAATGAATCATTATCTGCGCGTGCAAAGTCTCTGATTATTTTTTGAGTAGGGGGAAGAGAGTGATAATCGATAGAGAAATATATACCAGAGTGATCAGATGAGGGAAATGCAGGTATTACGGTAGGATCAATTACAGTATTGTTGTCACTAGCAAGTAACCAATCAATACATCGATTATTTCTAGTAGGAGAGCGAATAAGATGAGAAAGAGATGAATTTTCAACGAAAGAAATAAGGGATTTGTCTATGGCCGAAGGGTCATCGGTGAGATTGTCGGAATTGAAATCACCAACTATAAGAACGGGATGAGGAGAAGTGGTAACAATGTCGGATAGGCAATCAATAAGGGATTCAGTTTGAGAAATACTATAGTTGGAGGGACGGTAGGCAACACAAATACGGATGGACATTGAGGAGGGCGTAAGCAGATCAATAGAGAGAACTTCTAGACTAACATCAATAGATTGAATGAGGGAATAGTGGAAGTGATCACGAATGAAGATGATAATACCACCACCGCGACGATTGGATCGATCACGGCGGATTACAAGGTACGGTAAGTTACCAATAAGAAGAGAAGATATTATACGACTATTCAACCAGGTTTCTGTGAAAATTATAATATCGGGCTTTTCAACTTTGAGCACTTGATGTAGGGCCGGGAGCTTATTGACAAGAGATCGGGCATTGTAATAGAGACAAGAGATTGATGTAGATGGTCGGGAGGAATAACCTAGTTTGGGAAATTGAATGAAGACTTTGTTATAGGAGTGAGAAAGACAGAGAGGAGAGATTTGAAAAATATGAAAAGTGTACTGATCATTGTTTGCTCCGATATCATTCATAATGTCATAGAAACGAAAAATATTTCTTGACTCTAGATAGTGCAAAACAATTCACTGAACTTCATAGGTACGGACAGATATATCAGACCGTTTTCAGTCAAGAATGGGCTTTCAAATGTTCGTATTTATCTCATACTTTAATTGCTGGGCAATAAGAAACAATAACTACTTTATCTGACATGAAATGAGGACAAATCATATGAAAATGTATATTTTTATTGCTTAAAGTATAATTCGATAAATAATTATGAACACTTATTGGATATAAATATTGATATTTGAGATTTAGTGACATGCAAATGATATGGTTGGAAATATTGAAAAGACAGCGATGGGTTGCAATCGATATTATAATCGATAATTTGGATGTTGAACCATGGTTTCCAGAGTGATCTCATATTGATTATTGATCGATTGGGGTTGAATCTTCACAGCGTGTAATACAGAGAATGAACAATAGAGTTGAAAATATAAGTAAGAAACAGCTAAAGATAACAGCGATCTCAGCAGCTCTCTGTAAATTTACTTATTTTTGATTCTAGCTTATTTTACAATTTTTAGAATATCCATTTGAGGTGTTTAAACCTTGAATATATGTTGAATATATTTAAACCAAACCTCAATTTCCATGAGGAGTCTACGGAGCCGGGGATGCATTATATGATGAAATATGAATGATATGAATGAATACAACTTAGATTCTCCTCCCTCCATACTGCTAACAAGGTGTGGGAAAATCATATCTTCATATTTTTGTTATTGACACCGATCACTAATTCATCCCATCGAAAACATTCAAATATCGAAATTGTGTACAGTAAAAATCCATGATCTTTGCATGTTTTCGACCATTCCAGCCGAGAATGGGGTTTGGAGGCGCTACCCCCCCTCCCCCGCTATTATGTACTTCTTGCTAGTCTTTTCATAAAATACTGTTGATGAATGAATAATAAATCTTGTGAAAGATGATCTGTCAGTGTAGATCTTCGATGTCTATGATCATATTTGTTGATCTTCAATGAATGAATAGAGAAAGTTGATCTTCATCCAAATACACAATCCCTCGTATTGTTCGATATTCATTGGAGTTGAGAAATTTTTCGTGCTTTTTGCGATTATTGCAGTCTTGGGTAGATAAATAAAAACATCAAAGCCAACAAAATATCAATGAATCAGATTAAAGATGGGGACCCACGAGTTTTTTCGTGACTAAACTGGCCAGGCAGAACTATAGATCACATCCAGGGCTGGGAACACAAAAAAACACAAAATCATATGTATGTAAATTTTTTGCCGTTAGATCTCTCTTCTTTCTTTTCTAAAATGACTACATGCTCCCAAAGTATTTCACGGATACAGAGTAGAGCGGGTAGATCATTCCGACAAAGGTGTACTATCGATTTTGTGTCATTTTTTTGTGTTTTTTGTGTAAACACAAAATCGAAAAAATATAGCGATCAAGACACTCCTTCCTCTTGAATATAAAAATAAAACAATCATATGAGGCATAAGTTCCTTTTAAACTACTAACGTTAATACGTTTCACGGTAGGATTTCTCTGTAGCAATCGTTTTGTGTATTTTGTGTCCCAGCCCTGATCACATCTCCCTGTATCCAGAAACAATTTTCTCTAAAATTATAGGTGCACTGGAATACCGTAATCCGAGCTCAAAGTTCGTTATTACCCCAAGATGTCCTCAGGGAACGCGCGCAATTTCAAATATGAAAGACAAATGTATTACAAATTGCAAACGGGAATCGAACCCGCGTAACGCGGTTACAAGCGCCGACTACTAACCACTGAGCCACACGCTCTATGCGCTCAATCTCTCAATTCTCATAGAGAATAGAGTACCACTTCATACTCCCCATGTTAGAGATGACAATAGTGCACCCCAATTCTCCCGGTCCCCCTTCTTTAACAGAATAAAAGTAACATAAATGTCCGACGAATGTGTTGAGAAAAATATTTTTTTAAATGTAAGAAAGTATGACAAACTAAAAAATACGACAAGAATGATTTTTTCGAATCAATGATTGGATGTCAAAAGTAGCGTATCACTTAAATAGTTGAGTACATTTGGAGTGTTTCTTAGTGTCTAGTAATTCATTCGTCATCTTCCATCATCTCCTCCTCCTCCTCCTCCTTCTTCTTCTTCTTCTTCTTTCAATGTCTCGACATGGATCAGAATAAGCTTAGCACTCATGTAATACAAAGAGTAAACTTATTCTCTCTTCCACATATCTTCTTCTCTTCTTCTTTTCTCTTTACATATCATCCTTCTTATCATTTTCATCTTAACTTGTTTGATGTTGTGGTTGAAATGAAAAGAAAAATAACTACTAACTAGAGAGTGTATAAAACGTGGAGTTTTCTCCATTTTCCGTAACTTATATCGAATGGTTTACAGATTCAAAAGACTTAGAGAAGGAGAGGTAGAGGGAGTGGTATGAAAAGGGAGAGGGAGAGACGGTCCTCAAATTCAAAGGGAAACATCGTCTTCTTTCTTCTTAGAGTGGACACTATTCTGTGTCTTCTTTTGTATTTGACTATGTTAGAACGAAGATGAAGAAGAAGAAGAAGAAGAAGAAGGAAGGATGGACGAAGAGTTTCTTTTTATCTTTTCATTCATCTTTAATATTACGATTGATTTTGTATTTCCTGTACTCGAAGAAGACATTCTCAGATTTATGAAAAAACTTATTTTTTTCAAATTTCTGAAAATGTATGTATAATTTCGATTAATAGATTGATTACTTGACCAATATCGATTATCGATTTATTAATCAATAGATCATGATTATCCCTCCCTCAGGCACTTATGATTTGTAGTAATTGATCGATTAGTTAGAATCACCAATGTTTACTTGTATCAGACCATCTTTTCACGCTACTCTGCCAATCTCTTATATCCTTCTCTCCCTCTCCTTATTCTCCTTCTCCTTCTCCCTCTACCTCTCCATCGTCTAGAAGATGTACAGTATGTACTCAACATCTCTCAACTTACTGATTCTCTTGCTTGCATCCTCTTCATTCTTCTTCTTCCTTCTCTATTACTAGTTATACTCTTATCACTCACTCATACAGTAATATCTATCGATCACTATCAAATGATCTTTTAGTAGATTTTTAGAGTATTATTACTTCTATAACAATACTAATCTAAGTAATAATCTACTCGTTTTCTCCAAGAAATGAGAAATATACGATTTTCCCAAATCAACTATGTTGAATTCTTAATTTTGCGTTTCAAAATACCTCTTTCATATCTATATTTTCTCATTTCATACTCTTCTTCCATAATCGCTATTTGTAATTCGTTGATCACTTCCCTTATCAACTACTCTATCGTATCCTTTGTCTCTTGAATCAATCAATATGTTCAGTAATCATCCTACCGTATTCTTCTCTTCTTCCCTTCGGGAACCATGAGTGCCTCATTTGGAGCACTTGCAACTGTTAATAATCTCATAGGAAAGGCATTCCGACAACCAAAAGGAGACTTTGTATGTTGAATTATAGTATCTTCACAATCAGATCATTCTAATATGTTATCAATAGCACAAGTACTAGAAGAAATGAAGGCAGGGTTGAATTAATCCAATAACTACAGTAATCGCTACCGTATATATGATAACTAACTCCAAAGTTCACATGACCTTTCTCTTCCCCCTCTCCTTCATCTCCCTCTCCCTCTCCCTCTCCCTCTCCATCTTCAGTCACCATTGTCTCTTCTTCTATTGTACTTGTCATTCGTGTAGACATTGTTCATCTTTCTATTTAGATTGTGCTAACACTCATCGAGTAGCTACAACTATCCCCCTCCACTCACGATACCCTTCTGATCATTTCTGTATTTCATTTTAACCTCAATATAGCAAAGATTGTATAACCAATAACAGAATGGAGATATTGAATGGATAATTATGAAATGTTAATGGATACTGTAAGATAAGGAGAGGAAGAGATGAGAAATGAATTGGTTATTGCGTAGAGATGAACAAATGGGGAACAGTTGGAGAGGGAGAGAAGGAGAGGGAGGAGAAAGGAGAAAAAGTAATGTGATGAGATATAGAGGATACTGTATACTCTCATGCGAGCAAACAGAATAAAAGTTATCTCTATTGTGGAGTAATCGATAATATTGAGATTTACAGCGTACAATAATAATACCTTTTATTGTTAGTAGGTTTCAGAAAAAAAACATTCCAAAGGTGAAATGAGCACGCAATGGTCACATATAAAGCAATGCAATCAGGATGAAATTGAACAAAAGATAATGATATAACTATTAGAATGAACACAATTACGAAAATGTTTAACATTTGGACAAGTCATAGCTCTTTTCTAATTATTTTTTAAACTAAGTATGATTCTAATTATATATTTTTATAGGCAGAGAGATTAAATTCTCGTATAACCGTTGGAGTTCTCGTTCTTTGTTCGATTCTCCTTGGTTCTTCTCATTTCTGGGGTGATCCCATCAATTGTTGGACTCCTGCTCAATTTCATGGAAAATGGATCGAATTCGTTAATCAGTACGTTTATTATTCTATGTACTAGGTTCAGTTCAGTTTCACGACCTTCTTATATTCCTCTAATTTGAAAGTATGATGATATTTATCCGGTGTCCGGTTCAACTTAATTCAATAACCTTTATCAATCAATCGAATTGATAATAGTATGATTCAATCAATCGATAATTGATCTCTTCAGATATTGTTTCGTCCATGGCACATATTTTGTTCCTCTTGATCAAGAATTGAGTCATGATGATGATGAACGAAGAAAGAATCCAATCAACTATTACCAATGGGTACTCATTTCTATATTCTTATAATAATCAATAAATATACTCGATTGCTCATTCTTTGTGTTGTAGTTTTTTTCTCGATAAATTTATACTAATTTTGAAAATGTAGTTTGTGATTTAATCTTTGATCTTTGAAGGTTCCATATATTCTTGCCGTACAAGCACTTCTCTTCTACATTCCTCGATTCATGTGGAGTAGTCTCGCATCTCATTCTGGTAATTTTTTTCCCTTTTCCCATTTTCTTTTTTTCTTTTTCCTTCCACCAAACCAAAAACGAAATCATATACATACATATTTGCTACGGAAATCTATTTCATTTCCGTTTTATACATATCATCATGGATAAAGAAAGAAATAATAAATAAATGAAACAAATTTTTCTGATGGATTTTCTTAGGTGGTGTTACATTTTCAAAACGGGCGCACGCCGTAACCCCCTCCGCCGCGTCTCCGTCGTTACGGCGTGCGCACGTTTTGAAAAATGTAACACCGCCTTAGAAAACGCACAAAAATGAGCTCATATAAGGGAAGCATTCTGAACGAAACGTTGTCAATACCTATATGTAATAACCTTTGTATATTATTATATTTATTCTGATATATAGCGATGTATGAAAATTGAAGGATACGATCTAGCCGGAGCCATTCGATATGTTGATGAATTCTGGAATTCAATCAAGAATAGAGATGCTGAATTCAGAAGTACATTTACTTTTTTTCTAATGTTGTATCGGAATATTCTAAATCTATTTAATGTACCTTCTTCCCGCTAAATCTCGTGGACATTTCCCTTTTTTTCCATGAAAATACCTTTCTTTGAAATATCTATTATTCACTTAATTACGTTTTGATGCAGCATATCGATTATATTGATTGATCAAGGAGTCATTGTAATTAATCAATATTTAATTTCAGCCCGTATCTCATTATTCCAAGGTCGCCCAGCCATATTTATATGGGAAGGACTTCGATTGGCAAGAAAGAAAAGTGGACGAGAACTTTCTACTTATTATGTTCTATCAACTGTTCTTCAAACACTCAATGCATGGCTACAGGTTACATCCTTTTATTATTATTATTATTCTTATTTTATATCATTAATTAGTTAATTTTCTATTGTTCATCATTTATTCCTACTTTATTGCCATGACGTATTAGAACACGAGAACAGCCATTTTTTAAATATAAAACAATACATAACGGTTTTCTCTTTCACATTTAAAAAATGCAGTGCATATTAGAGGTTTGAACCTTAAAAGTTTATCATAATATGGAATGAATTTCGTCAATGAAAGTGTCATCTCATAAATATTAACTATATCTATTTCAGTGGTTTTGGTTGAATTCATTCCTTCAATCAAGTATGTATTCATTCTGGGGACCAAATGTATTGATTGATTTATTCCGAGGAGACGATTGGCAGGTACAGTAATATGTATATTATTTATATCTTAATATCTTGCGGAGAATTATGAATAGTAAAAACATTTATTTCGATAACAAAAATGACAAAAAATTATGCCAGCCCGATGCGGGGCTCGAACCCGCGACAGCCAGATTAAGAGTCTGGTGCTCTACCGACTGAGCTAACCGGGCACGATATCTGATCCGCAATGGGCGATTGATAATTGACAGCTGTGTACTCTCGCCAAGAATTAACTAGTGTCTGACAATGAGAATGTAATACAAAACTTACATAGAAAAAACTTTCATCGAATTTCTAATAATTGTATTATTAAAACAATTTCAGACAACCGGTCATTTTCCTCGTGTAGTTCATTGTGATTTCCATAGAAGAAGACCAGCTTCCATTCAGGTAATCAATATATCATATCGATCGATGAAATGAAATAATAATACTAATATTTAATCAGTTGGATACTGTTCTGTGTGTTCTTCATCTCAATATATATTATGAGAAGATTTGCATATTCCTTTGGTTAGTTTATAATCAAAAATTATTGATCAAGATAGATGAAAACCTTATATATTTTGAATACTTGAAAACCAATCCAGATCAAAGGTGAGAGTAAAAATGAAGTCTATTTAAAGGTTCTGGCTTCTCTTCGTTGCCGTTGTTTCTACAATTAATTCCATTTCATGGATCGCTGCTATTTATCTTCCTTCTAAAGTTCATCAATAATAACCTCCATCGATTGATCTTTGATCTTTGTAGGCCAAATCAAAAGTAAGAGATTATCTCTCATGTTCTCCTTTCAAAGAAGACAACAATCCATCATTCCCAGACAAGTGATCTTTTATCTTTTCTTTAATCACGATAATTGATAGGCAGAAAATTAGCATCATAGACTTGAACTAGACTATTCATAGATGGTAACTTTTTGAAGTAGACAATTATAATTGTAAGTAAATATATGTAATACTTTCTCATATTCACAAATTGATGATTAAAGAGTCCTTCATTCTTTTATCCATCTCTTCCAATATCTTCATGATCCTATCACTGCATATTATAAAATTTAATCTTTTCAATATCAACCATTATGTAGTTTTCCACCTACATTGTCACCTTTTGTACCTACCATAACTACTGTAATCCTTTATCAGGGATCGTTTCTACCGTATCCTCGGAACGGATGGTCTATTTGTATTGCAACAAATGTCATTGAATCTTGGAGATATTCCAGCAAGGTACGAGTGCTCATGTATATTCCTCTACCTCTCTCCCTCCCTCTCCCTCCCCCTCTCCCTCTCCCTCCCCCTCTCTACCTCTACATCTCCCCCTTCATCTCTACCTCTCCCTCTCCCTCTCTCATCCTCTACCTCTTAATCCTCCTCCTCCTCTTATTCTCGATATCCGTTCCATTGAATTCTCTTCTAATCCAGTTTCACTCCTCTCTTCTATTCTCGACCTTTCACTCTTTTCTTTTCTCCTTATTCTTTGGCATAATGTCCTACCCCTTTTCATCCCTCTCCCTCTCTCCCTCTCCTTCTTCCTCTCTCCCTCTCCCTCTTCCTCTCAAACTCCTCCTCCTTTTGATGATCTCTTCTTCTTTTCAGCTACCTTACCATAGCCATGCGTCATTCATGCTTAGAATTCGAAGAAGATGAAGACTTCACTGAGTATTCAGAGAAAACTCGATTCATGGATACTCCTCCTAAGGCTGTCTGATTCTCCTCCCTGACTCCGCCCCTTATGACTCCGCCTCCTTACTATGGCATTTCAAAACCAATAGTCTACTAAAATCTTCTTTATAAATGTTTAGTTTACAAAATGGTAGACTAATAGTCGCATTTTAGTGAACTACTAGTATTGAAATATCAGAGTACTGTTAGACTCCAATGAGAGTCGATCTCATCAATACTCAAGGAATCAATTATAGTTGATTACATTATTTAGATATCTATTCATATCTTGAGTATTGATCATATCATTATCACTTCTTTCCATATCATTCTTCGTTTATATCAATCAATAATTTCTGTTCCATTGATTTCTTTTCTCATCCACGAGTTTTGTATTAGGAATCAACTATTTTGTCATGAAAAAGTGCAATTTATTTGTTTAGTTTTGTTTTAAAAATTTAAATTTGATTTGAACATATGATCTTCTCTCGAGATAAAGTCAATTCATCATATCATTTTATGATCTCAATATATCATTGATTAAGTTATATCGCGTTCTGTATTTCCTTCCTCCGCATGTTCCGCATTCTCTCTCCATCCTCATCCTCTTCCATATCCCACAATGTTCTATAGACTATGAAAGCCAAAACGACCGCTCAACATAGAAACTCTCTCAAATGCAATCGTCTTTCGCTTGTCTGGCTATGGAAACAAAATGGCTTAAACCAGAATACTGTGATCCTTCAATGCTTTATCTTCTGTAAACCCCCATGACTTCCTCTTTCTAAACCTCTTCTTCCTCTTCATCTCTATCCTCATATACTTTATCTTCCCTCAATCCTTCTCTCATATCCTATATCCTACTTATAGTCAACTCATTCTCCTTTATGATTACTCAATGGAGGGTCATTATCCCTCTCTTAATCGTCTCTCATTCATCATTATCACAGGAATGTGTTAAAGGTACGTTATACTCATTCTCTCCATCTTCATAATCCATTCCCCATTTCCTTCTCCATGATTTTGGAGTCGCCAGAATTTAAGTCGATGCTAAAAGTTTGGAAAGTAATTTCCTTTAAAAACCTATAAAATACCCATGTCCTTTCCTAGGCCCTATAAAAAGATAGGAACAAAGCATAACACCAAAATCAGAGCTATTCATCTATCTTCTTATCTTTCTCCATCTCCCTTTTTTCTCCTTTTCCATTCTTGTATCATTTTCTCGTTTCATCACCACTTACATATCTCAAAGCGTTCCATACTGTCAATCGAGCCAAATTTGTCATCCCTTCAATGGATCAGGCTAGTCTACCTCTATCCCTCTACATCTCTCCCCCCCCCTCACTCTCTCCCTCTCTCTCCCTCTCCCTCTCCTTCTCTCCTCCCGCTTCACCATGTCTTCGTTTCTTAATTGTCTCCTCTCTATTAGAATGAATTTGTGCTTGACATAGGGGAGGGCTACTCTCTCTCTCTCACTCCATGCACTTCTTTCATTGAAATTGACCCATATCGTATGAGTTTAGTCAGAGAAAGTTATAGATCGAGAATGAGAATGAGATGGAGATAAAGTGTTGAAATGAAGTAATCGTTATTATCGATAACCGGATATGGAAGGGAAATGCTAATATATTCATGTATCATGGGGGTGAAGGTCGAGAGAGAGAGAGAGAGGGATAGAGGGAGAGGGAGAGATAAGAGGAATAAGTCTTCTGATAAAGCCATCAACCTCTCCCAATGAAATGAATAAGCAATAATAATGAAAGGATTATGAAACAAAAATGCTAATCTACTTCTTTTGGATTCAATGGAAAGACTCCTTAGCTATTGATGATAAAGATTTATATAATTGACACCCTAAGCTAATTTTACTCTCCTCATTGGTAATACTTTCTTTCTCATAGACAATGAAAGCGTGAGAGTGTGTCCATAGCGGAGTGTTTTAAATAAGCTTGGGGTGTCGATTTAAATGGAAATGATATTGAATGATATGATATCAGATATATCAGAAGATATTTGTCCTCAAAGGGAAGGATTCGATGAAGATTGTGAGAGAAGATGTTTATCATTGTATCCATTAAGAATGAATAGTGGATGTTATCTTAGATCTACTGGTATGATTCATTTCCTATTCAATATTAGATCAGATATATGAAAAGGTGTGAGGAAAGATCCGGAAAGATTTTAGTAATCGATAATATATTAGTTCGAATCGAACCAAACAATGAAAGGTTTGAAAATAGGAACGAATGAATTAATATGAACGTAATGATAAAATTGTTGAGTAGGATTTTTGAAATGAAAATGATAATGTTACAGGAACTCTTTTATCATTTTTTGGTATTCGTTCATTCTCATGTCGATGTATTCTCCCATCTTCTTATTGTGATAAAAATGCTGTACTCAATGCACTTTCTCCGGCAAGGTTTGAACCATTTCATCTTCCATTCTAATAATCTCGCATTTTCGGTAGCCATTGAAGCTTCAATTGAGTGAAAAACAATAATAATAATAATATGTATCTTTTAAAAGACAAGGAATGAAAAGGGCAAGAGTCCTAAAAGTCTCTTTATCTTTCTTCTGACTTTTCAACAAATTATTGCTCGAGCTATTCGCCATCTCATCTATACATTCAATTGAATACGGTTACGTAATGTGTCCTATCTCTCCCTCTCCCTCTGCTTCTCTCCCTCTCCCTTCGTTCATCCATTGTGTTCAACTCTAGTGATCTACCCTTACTACAGTCTTGATCATTCATGCATATTCTATACAATATCTATGTACGAAACGTGTTATATTCCATGCCCAAGAAAAAGTAGTAAATATACGTTAGGCATATGAGATGGTACTATATTTATTCAACATAGATTTATAGACAAACTGCATATTTTCATTATTTATTGATTAAACTTGGGAATAGATCAAAGATCATACACAGTTACTTTTTTTCTCAGATAGTAGATTTTTACTCATTTTAATATTTTCAGATTACATTTCTCTCTTCCCGCAATTCAAGTCCATTCCACAATCGAACGACTCTATCAAAATGAGGTATCGTATCAGATCATAAATTATCAATCGATAGTTTCAACGTCTTTCATTATCCGTATCAATCGTATATTTTACAATTTTATCTTGATGTTACGTTACCGAATATATCAATAGACATTAGATCAGTAAATACCGCATTGAAGGAGTAGATCATTGAGAATATCAATCAATAAGGAGTAGATCATTGAGAATATCAATCAATAAGGAGTAGATCATTGAGAATATCAATCAATAAGGAGTAGATCATTGAGAATATCAATCAATAAGGAGTAGATCATTGAGAATATCAATCAATAAGGAGTAGATCATTGAGAATATCAATCAATAATCTTATAGATCTGTCCATTATCACCAACTCCATTCGATCTATCATGTTCTACATCATTTTCTTCATGTGGATGGAGAAGATCAGAGGGATCAGATTGGTTCTCAGCTAAGGAACATGGAATCATGCCTTTCTCTCAACAAGAATCACCACGTATCTATCTTCTAATCATACACTTAATTGAATTAAAATCATCATTTCAATACTTTATTTGTAATTTTGGAGAAAAATCTTGAAAAGAAAAAAATTCAATTTCTGAAATTCTGTTCTGACTTTTATTTATTTTACTGTAAGCAATCGTAAGCAATCAATTGCATAGAATGGAATATTGTATGTTAATTTTCTCTGTGGTACTCTATTGATCTACCCTAACCATCTAATCGATAATTCAGATGGAGAATATCTCGTAGCCGTGTCTAAAGAGGGTTTCACAACGATTTCAGTCGATACTTGTCCTCAACTGTGCTCTCAGGTATACTGTAACTGATTAATCAATAATGAAGATATGATTTAAGAGTGATGTGAATGTAACAGTTCGTGTGTGGCGGGCACCATGGGTGGTCGTTGAAATGTGTTTCAAGTAAGGTTTATATGTAGTTTCGGTTGATAAAATACGTTCTTTGTCTGTCTTATGTATGTACGGTGTTCATAGATATATTATATTGATTGATATTGATTGATTGAAGGGAAGAAGGTGCAGCGATGTGTGCTCCATTGAAGACTCCAAATGGAAAGACGACTACAGAAGTTGTACCACAGACTAATTCATTCTCAGTAAGTCTTTATTATATTCTTAATGAAGAATCTTACCATGAATCAATTATCCAAACACTATGCTATCCTTCATGAAATTGTAAAATGATAATACAATAATAGATTTATATTTCTGGCATATGGATATATCATATTGATGGGAAGAAGTAGACTGTTGACTGATTCTTGTATGACAATTCTTATTCGTTCTCATTTCAGATTTCAATCCGTTTCTCCAATCTAACAGGTGGAGATGCAATTCTTATCGATGATCTATCAACTACATATGAACCTTGTCCATTCACACAGAAGATCAATGCTCCATCGGTATGTTCCTTTAATGTTCTGTACAAAAGTAACAAAAGGAAAAGAAAAAACAGAGAAAATTCTTCTTGCTTAACACGCTCTCTCTCCTCTTTCTTTTCTTTTCGAAACTTTAGAACATGACGAAGCTGTTCATTATGGTTTCACGCTTCCTTTAATTTCACTCTAATTGTTTTTCCCACGATGACCATTAACAATATTGAATGATAGACAAAGGTATGGAGTTGGACAGTATGAATTCCCTATAATATTCAGTCCTCTCCATCTCCATCATCATTACTTCATCAATCATCTGGTTCATTCCATGCATCTATGAATCCATCTCCTCTATCTATTCATCCATCCAATCCTCCTTCACAACCGCTACCACCTGCACCCGCTGTTATGGTAGGACTATTTTAGATTACTTATTTTATTTCTTTATCACACATATGTACATTGAATAAAGTTTCAGTAAGTAAAATATTTGTGAGAAATTTTTTCCTGAAATTTTATGAAATGAAAAAAAAAACTTTATCTCAGGCCCCTGCTCCATTCATTCCCATTGGAACTCCACAACAAATTTCCTCTATGGTTCGTATATACTGCTCATTCGTTCACCATTTATCAATATCATATCAATATAGTTATTCAGCTAATAGCTAATAGCAATCTCATCTAATAGCTTTCAGCTTCCTTCATTCATTCCTCCTTCTCCTCTTCCTTCTGTCGATTCAATCGCTTCCATCCCTCAACGATCACAACAGAATATCATTCTCCCTCAGGTATCATTCATTCTGTATCCATCAATGACAAAAGTGACATCACAATCGAGGCTTTTGCAAAACTCTTGAGTCGTGACTTGCATTACTATGTTTATCTATTACTAGTATATCTAGTATAAATCTTAAACATGATCAGAGTACTTTCACTCTTCTAATCCTTCATCATTCTCTATGCCATTCATTCATTCATTCATTCATTCATTCATTCGATTAGGATCTCTTCTCGTTTTAGACCAAAGCCAAGAGCGCCCATACTGCTTCAGCGGTCAAAACAACACCTATAGGCAACTGTAAAGATGGTAAGGGATCGAGTAGAGATCAAAGATCAAAGATCAATCTCAATCAGGTGATTGTCGATCGAATTCATTGGATCGAACGTGTGTTGGACGAGCGGCATCATTGAAGTGTCAATCAAAATGTAGAGATGAAGGAACTAATGGGTGAGTGGAGGGGACTTGAGGGGGAAGAAATGGAGAGAGAGAGAGAGGATGAAAAGAAGAGGGAGAGGGAGGGGATAGGATGAGGGATAAGAACCATTTCGAGCACTTACAATAGATCATCTTCTAGGATACAAACACTGTGAAAAACTTGTTGAAATCTTATAAGTGGAGATTAGTGAGTGCTAATGCACTTAATTCCAATAGATCAAACGGGGAAACAAATATGTATTTATTCAAGTTTATGAAAATCTATGATAGCATAAAATGTGTTCATTTTCCATAAAATTTCGACCCAAACATAACATGACTTTTTACACTGAAAATAGTAGGTACCCTATATTTTTTAATGTTCAATCCGAGAAAAAAACTAATATTCTCCATTGTAGATCAAATGCCCGTTGTGTTCGTGAATCAGAATATCCATTCACTCGTCGATGTGTATGTACTCCACGACGTTCACCTACCATATCACCTCCTCCTCCCTCTCCACCTTCCACTCCCTCTACCTCTCCCCTCCCCCCTCCGCCTCCCTCCCCACCCCTCATTCATCACCCATCTAATCTGATCACATCTACTACATCTTCTATCATTCCTCATATTCCTACTTCTCTATCTTCTTCTTCATCTTCTTCTTCGATAGAAGAACCACTACACTCATTAGCCGATGAAGACTATCACACAGGAAATTCAATCGAAGAGTAAGGATAGAGATCAAAGATCAACTAATCAATATTTCGTTTTAGTCTTGATTCCCGACGAGAAAGTCTCCTGGAGGCCACCGTAACCTGTTCGACCAACGACGATTGTGAAGATCAATGTGATAGTGAAAGGTATGAGAGATCAAAGATCAAAGATCAAAGAGATGTGAGAGAGTTCCTTCCTCTTTTCTTTTCACTTAACCGGTCAGTAAGCATTCATTCCGTAAGAGAGAACAAATCGAGAAAAGAAAAGATAAAGGTGGGAAGGAAGAGTATATATAGGAAAGAGCTGGAACGGCATTTCAATGGACCATAGACTAATGTCTTCATTCTAGTCAATTGTAAGTCATAGAAATGGAAGACGAAGAAGATAAAGTGAGAAGACATAACTGGATATGGCCAATGACCACACAAAAGTAGTCTGCCAATCATGAAGAGGAAGACTATTACGATATAGTAATGTCCAGAGTAGGGGGACCTTTTAGCCACTTTAGGAAATGTCACACTTGCACACAACGGGGATGTTCTAGATCTATGAGAAATCCATATCCAATGCGTAATCTTCAGAAGAGCTTTCATTGAGATCTTAATCTCACACGTGAATTAGTATCGATTACAGTATGCTCATTTCTACCGTAATCTCATCTCCTTATAGTACTCCTCTGTGCCATGAGAATGAATGTGTTTGTTCTCGTTGTGATCGTCATTTGTGTGATTTTGAGAAGAGAGGAGAATGTGGATGGAGTGATCTACGTGTACTATCATCACAATTCAATAATATATCTGTAGCTGCTAAGAAAGGACAAGGTATACGGTAGATGAACAGAGATCAAAGATCAACTTTTATTATTATAGATAATCGATATGGATTGTCTCGCATGGTACCTAGGAGTTATTCAGGGCTGTTGAGGTACGGTATCTAATCGATCGATACGATTACTACAGTAATCATTTATTCAGGAGAGCTCCAATCACGGGACCAATCTCACTTTCCGTTGATCTATTCCCGTCTCACGTAATGGATGTCAAAATTTGTGTACATACACTACAGGTATGAGAAATGTTCAATCAATAATCAATCAATCAATCGATAATTCATTTATTGATTTCAGACATGCCAATCACAAAGAGTGGAAGCTCGAGCATGGAATAGAGTAACAGCTAAGATTAGAATGAAGAGTACAGATAAGGTAGATCAGATAACTGTATCAATCAATACTTACAGTATTCTCTATTTCAGTTATTCCTTCTCTTCTACAATAAGGCAGCAATCGATAAGACGATAGCTATAGACAATATTCAATTAGAAAGTGGAAATTGCCAAACAATTCCATCAAAAGCTGTTAGACGACGAGTCGTAGTGTAACTACCGTACTCTCTACCATCAATCATCTCGACTACCGTAATCCTCGTTATCTTCCACTCAGGAAACGATCAAAGTATAATCCGTCTACTTTCCGTAATCTCTTGTCAACCGGTCATATCATAGTTTATGTTTAATAATTATTAGTTCGAAGTAGTTTCTTCTCTGAATCAATCAATATTCTAATCATCAAATTCGTACTGGTCAATACATGTACATAATGACGTATCATGATTCCAATTCATAATCAATCGATAAATTGTTTTGAACCTTGAATACGGTAACATAATTATATTTAATCGATAAATGACAGCATGAAAGAGGAAAATGTGATAGAACAACGTAATAAATACTGTACATTACTATACTATGTTGAAGGATATACTCTTGTGAACGAATCAATATACTACAATATAAAGGGGAAAGATGGAATAGAAAGAACCCTATGAAGAAGAAGAAGTGGATAGTGAATATGTATTAGAATGAATGAATGTAGAATGCATTTGGAAAAGTAGTGACCAGAGATAAGATATATAGTAGAAGATAAAATAAAGATATTGATAAGAAAAAAAGAAAAAAAGATGTATCGTCAACGAATGACAAATACACCAATGCACGTAATACGCTATCGAATTCTCAACAAAAAAAGAAAGATCAATCAATAAACAAATACATATTGTAGTCTTAGATCACATTGATTGGTATTTGAGGCATAAGCAGATTGTAGAAAGCATCCGCTGTCCAGAACTTGGCCGTCTTCCATTCACATCCACCCGAAAGGGCAGATGAGATCTGAAGAGATCAAAGATCAAACTACAATCCTAACAGGAGATCGAAGATCAAACTAAAATCCAAGCAAGAGATCAAAGATCATACATCATCTCTTCCAGTATGATGAGGATCAAGTACGAGATATCGTGTCTCTCCACTCTCCACATTCATATCAACACCGAGAATTGTATGAGCGAGTTGGCCACCACCTACAATTAGAGATTAAAGATCAAAGATCAATAGATCAATAGATCATCGTAACTGACCAATCATAACAGGAGTGCCTATCCTCTTGAAGTGATACAAGAGTTCACGAGCTCGTTCTGTGACCTACAATGAATATTCATATGTCTTTTCACATATCACTACGAGATCATTCTATCACACAAAATAAATAAAAATTGATTTATTGAACAAACCATTCACTATCTTTTTAGAAATTTTCAATGTACATCATATTCGTATGTGTTCATCATATGATCGCATACCTCAATTCCCGAATTGGTAGTCATAATCTTGTATTGGATATTGAATTTGGTCTCAAGGAAGAATCCCAATTCTGTACTTCCAATCCACTTCTTACTTCCAACGAAACTGAACATAATCAATAAATATACAATAACTCAGATCATCGATTATTTAGAAAGATACGAATATTGGATAGAATGTTAACAATCAATAAATCAATATTATATAAAACAATAATACTTTGATGGTTTATCTCCAATATCAACAAGACATTGTTGAATCTCCTTATGATTGGGAACAACTCCATCTGCCAGACCATTGATCAAGAACCTCAATATGTATCAACCAATAATCAATAGGATACATCATGTACAGTATTCTTACCAACTGACAATCGTTTGAAGACTCCGATATGCACATCCCCATCCACTATCATCCATTCCTTGTTGCATATAATGGTAATAGTCATAACCTGGTTTAACCACAGCCACCTCTCCACATGGTTTATCTCAATTCAATTCAATTATCTATTATTGTTATAGTCACACCCCATGCTAATTTTAGTCTCCACTTTGACAACACTCCCTCGCAAATAAAGAAAGGAAGAGAGTGTGGACAGAGAGGGGAGCTTCAAATTATGTGTGCCTTTAACTATAAGAAATGAAATACACGACAACAAATTCAACCAAAAAAAAAGAAATCTGTCTTTGAAGACTCAAATCGAATCAACCCGTCAATTCCCTGTTTCATCATCTCATTTAAAGGGAGTCTGCCAGGCAAGTCAAGTTGAGGCCATATATCTTATCTGATAGGTGCGACATCATAAACATAAGTGAAAAAAAAATGAAAATTTTTTGAACGAATTATACAGTGCTCTGAACCGCGTGATCCGGAAACTTCCTAGCTTTATCGGCCTTAGCCAGACAAGATCCTGGCATATCGGAACGATTTATAGCCACCGTAGTTTGAAAAACATCCAAACGTTATAAAAAAATTTTTTTTTGACTTTACATTGTCTAGTTAACATAAAATTAAATGATATAGAAGAGAATTTTTTGATTGGCAGACTCCCTTTAAAGCTTTGTAAAAAAACAGTGAGCTGATGAAACTGACACACGTAATAGACCAAAGATGAACCATATAAAGATATGATATACTAACATCCTCTAACACTCTTATGTATATCTCTGAGTAGTCCAGGATTAGAAGAGAGAAGATTCTGTCCTGATCGAATGGCAGGGAATGAACGAGAGAGATTGAATAGACGATGATAACGACGACGAGTTTCAACTGAAATCAACCAGATCAAAGATCAAAGATCAATAAATCAAAAGATCAAAGATCATTGTACTCACCAGAAACTTCTTCACTCTCATACTTCAATGGTGCTTGTAGATGAAGATGACGAGACCATCCAGGAGGAAGGAATAAACACGATTCTAACTCTAGTGAAGCACCCTAAAGAGATCAAAGATCAATATTGACAAAGATCAAAGATCAAGTTACAATATACCTTCTTCCTCAATGCAATTTGTAGTGCATGATGTGTTTGGTCAAGTCTTCTTCTAAATGCTTCAACTAATCTTGCATGAAGTACAAAGGAGGAATCACTATCATATACAACTGCAGCTACTTCTATTGGAATGGAGATTATGGTACATTCTTGAGCCCCTGAATCAATCAATATCGATTGATTAGTCGATAGATTAGAGCTACAGTATACCTCGGGCAACCCGCACAATGGGTACGATACTCTCCTCTTCTTGTCCAGGAGGAGGAGCGAGACATTGAAGGGCGATCAGACGAGCTGATGGAGACTGTAAATGATGGAGATTACTGTAGATTAAGAGGAATACGGTAATTGTATATGGTAGTAGAGGGATACTGTAATGGGTAGAACAAAGTACTTACTCCAGTGGAAGAAATTGGAGACTTTTCCTTTTCAGTTGATGAACGTTGAATAAGTTTCCTATCGGGAGTAAGGAATGAAGTCGTATCGATTAATGCCAACTAAAAGGTATACTGTAACTATCACCATCATCAATCAATACCATGCCATACCTGTCTTTCATATGCCGTCGCCAGTTCATGTTCTTCCATACCACGACGAAGAGTGCACTCAAAGCTGATCTACAATATATAGATCAATATTCATATACCGTAATCTGAATCTACCGTACCCTAGCGATTACAAATCGAGGAACAACCGCATCAGCGCCAGGAACATCGACGAGGAAGGGATTGGCACGCTTGATTCCATCAGAATCTTTGATCTACAAAAGGAATACGGTAAATGGGGCACTTGATTGATAAATGGACTGACCACAAGATGTTCTCTGTGTAGTTTGATCTCGATTCCGCCTTTGGGTACGGTAACTCCCACATCATATGCACCCACTTTAATCACTCCGACTAATTCAAGATCTGCAAATTCCAATTATTGATTAATTATCAAATTATTGATCAGCCATACCTGATGATAGACAAGTTCTGATCTGATGGAGAGCAGGAGTATCGAGTGATTTGTAGAATAGAGGAAGATGGATACGATTGTGTGAAGGTGAACCAAATAGAACACCGAAACATGGACTATCCTCTCCTTCCCATCCACAAAAGTTTGAGAAATTCTAAACATAAATCATTATTTATTTAATTAATGGTTTACGAAAACATTCTATAGATTAGCAGTTTTATGAAAATACTAAAACATACCTGATATAGAAGAAGCCAATCAATCGACCATTCCTTCTTCATCTCAACTCTAAAATCAATCAATATTAATCTATCCAACACAGTACACTGATACAGATATCTTTTCTGATTCAAACAGATTTCTTCTCAGATAAACAATTTCCCACTTTCCAACAATGTTTATGCATCAAAAGAGGAAATGTTCAACAGTGCAGTGAATATGAAACAAGAGTGATAGGAATTACAATAGAGATGGTGATATACAATAGTCACAGGGTTCAATGTATTAACAAATACATAGATATATAGATAGAGATAGATTACTGTAATTATTATTTATCAAACTAGATAGACTAATCAATATAATAAAAAGAAGAGAAGAGGAAAGGGAATGGAGATAGAAGATATAATTAACCGATCGAATAGACTAACACCAGATAGAAAGCTTAAAGGGAGGATCTAATTATACACCTTACAATTAATGACTATTCACAGGAAGAAAGAAAGCTGAGAAGAAAGGTCTACGGATTCAGGGTATATCGATCAATAAATCAATATTTATGAACATTTTGATGAATACACAACATCTCATCTAAATATCTTCATTTATAGTCGTCCAAGGCGTCGTACCACTGCTCTTCCAATACCAAATAGACCGTATGCTGTCAGACCAACTACTGTCCATCTAAAACACGGATTACGGTAGATCAACATGAACAATCAATCAATCAATAGCTTACTTGACAGCGAATGTGACAGCAATCTGTGTTTTGGATGGAGGAGGAATAGTAATGAGTTCATGAAGATTCTGATGTTCATTCCAACAATTGATAATGCCTGGTTTGTGACCGATTCCTACAACGCCCACAACCTACAATGACAATGATTACTGTAGACTACAGTAAGATGGATAGATACCGTACCCTGAGAGGTTGCCATTTGACTCCATCCGTATGCTGCCATGCTGCTCTCTTACGAGCAGTATGTTGCTGAAAGGAATGATCTTCGTTTCAGCATAATCAACGATTGGAGGGGTGGTTGACATTAAATGACATATAAGCTAAGATACCCATACAAGATGATATGATATAGAAAATGAATGATATGAAATGGATAAATATCAGCCGTTTATATATGAGGAGATAAGGGAGAAGAAGAAAGGTAAGGGAATTGAGGTAGTGACAAATCTCCCATAGCAACTCATTTCACAGTCGTCTTAATCCCCCCCCCCTTCACCTACTACTTACTACTCTCTCTATATCTTCTATCTCTATCTCTCATTATCACCAACTATACGATAATGTCAGGGGGATAGAAAAGCATACAAAACAATTATAGGCTAAAGATTGATGAAGATCTATGAATGGATGATACAGTATGATATGACTGAAGATAAAAGATCAAACTAACAATGAGTAGTGTTTGCAGTACATGTGTCATGTATTGATCTCGTTCTCCTACAAATATCTCAGATAGACGAGGGAAATCTCCTGCCATCTCTTCAAGGAGTTGTTCCAATACATCTTGCTGTCAATGAAATACATATCAATGACAAAAAAGACAAGAATTCAATTATCATTTAAACATTAATATCAGTGATACACACATTATCTTTTTAGATTGAATTATGGTGGCAAAATATAATAGATTAGCGTTTACGAATCCGCTTCATATGATATTATGATAACGATATCCAACAAAAGAAGAAATAATAAGATTGAAACATGAATATACCTTCTTGCACTTCTCCACATCTTCAGGAGTTATCTTCATACTATGAGAACCCAAAAGATGGAAGAGGAATTTGGCCTGAATAGGGACAACAAATCAATAATCATCCAATCCATCTACAGTATACCTTCTGCCATAGATTGAGACTACCGAGAGCACGGCCTAGTGTCACTTCTATAGGTCGATCACCAAGGACGAATTGACAGAGGGGAATCTTGAATGGAAAGATGATTACGGTAGATCAATAAATCAATAAATGAATGAATAGACCTGATTAGCAGTCTTGTAGGCACATCTAAACTCTCCACCAGGAGCCATTCCTAATTGTCTAGTTACATGGGCAGACATTGATATGAGCATAGTATACATTATACCATGGAGAGGACCACTCTATAAAGTAATATTATCAGAATTCATTCCAATACAGTTAGACATATTCTTTTACAAACAAAATGGTTTTGAGAATAATAAGAAAAAAAGACTATATAATGAAAAGATAATGAAAGATGTTACTTGTTTCATAAGTTGCATAGTCTTTTCGAATGACATTTCCTTAGCTTCTCTGAATAGAGTTTCCTCATCCAATGATAGAATAGATATACGAGAAGGACACAATTCAACCATTACTACGTCCGGTTGAACCATTTCAATCACTCTCAATTATATCAAATTATAACATTGTCTTCCATTATGTAGGTAGATTACATTATGACATATTGTTTGATTATTAAGACTATCTTGTTAAATTACATCAATCAATACAGAATTACAGATGGAACAATAGTTTAACAATAGTTTTTTTATAAAAAAATGTATGAAACATGAAACTCACTTCTTCACATCCTCCTGACTACTCTTACTGAAGTGAGCGGTTCCCACCACGAAAACCTGCAATAGATATGGTTCAATTACCATAATTACCTAGAGATACAGTATACCTCAGCTCCATTGAATACATCATTCCAATCCTTCTCATTCTCTCCCTCAGGCATTTGAGGGAAAGGAAACGGCCAACGAAGTACAGATACTGTAGGAGGAAAATGGAAAGACTTTAGACGACATATTGATATAGAATCAAATAAATATAATTTAAAGCTCGGCATAAAAGTCTATATTTTTTCTGTCAGTTTATCTATATTTCAGTCTCAACTTCAGTTTAAATTCATCTTTCAATTAAAGCACAGTAATGACTAACCTGTTTCAGGTAGATCAACAATCTCGGTTCTTCTTCTCTCGAACATGTATCCACCAAAGATTCTAGCCTATAATCAATCAATAAATCTCTTAATTATCGATTAACTACAGTATACCTGATCAATCTCATCTCTAACATCATCTGCATCAACTTCTTCAATATCATCCATTTGTATATCTTCTCCTTTCTCTCCCCAATTAGATGTTGAATCAGCCAATGAAACAACAGATTGAGATCCACCAACAGAGAGGGTCTACAATATCAATCATTATCGATTGATTGATTGCACCGAGATACAGTATACCTTCATATCGATAACATCTTGTTCAGTCAATTCATTCTTTTCTTCATCGAAATGTTCACTCTTTGTATCTCCATCATCCATCTTCAGAAGTCTTCAACGTCAAACGTCAAGACTCCTTAATGTATTTTTTTGTTTTATTTTATTTATTTCATATCTAACAACTATAACGCGACGCGACACGAATGATAACAAATAACACGGGAAATTGATAAACGATAAATCAATCAATCAATAACGGATCAATATTAGAGAGATCAAGAGATATAGATAAGATAGACTAGAACATCTTATAAGGAATTTGTTTGTTAAATAGACGAGGACCACCCCTCTTGAATCTTCTCATTTCATCGGTTTGGAATTGTTCTCTGTAATTAAACAATAATCAATATCAATCGATAATTGAACTTATGACTAACCTAACTTCCTCATCGTGTTTCTCTAACTTCTTCATATGTTCTTTCTCTCCCCATAACTTCTGTAAAAGAATAGTTCAGCCACAAAAAAGATAACCTCTCATCAAACCTGCATCATGTAGGCATCATTATCAAGCATAGGCACTTCGTATTCCTTTGTTCCATCTCGTGTCAAGTGCTCCTTTGCCTCCTACAAACCATACATTTTGATACGAACAATAGTATGAAAAACTAAATTAATAATAAATTATAATTGTCTATCTCTAAATTACCATTTAGATTGTCATGGAATCATCATAATGAGTGGTCTATACGACAGTAACTTTACCCGATTGCAATAAATCCGCTGTTACCTTAAACCCACAGCCACCAACTTCACCAATCAATAAAAGTGATATACCGTACCTGTTTGTAAGTGAATCCCATGAAAGAAGTAACAGTTCTCTCAGATGGTCTAGCTCCATCTCCTGTTTCCAATCGTAGAACTGCTTCATCTCTTTCATCAACTACTTCTTTTATCGCTTCCATTGTTTCTTCTACTCTACAATATCATTACAATAGGAATAGCAATAGAATAGCATTAATAAACATAAGAATAGTTAATAAACGAACCTGTCGAGTCTCTCTGGATTAGGCATGTACTTCGCCTTTTCACCATACGCTTTCTTCATTGTCAGAAGCATGTTTCGTTCCTTCAGGCAAACGAACCTGTAAAGGGGGAAGATCAGAGATAGGATCAATAATTGAAAGACTTTACCATAATTTGTGTAAATCAGTGTTACTTTTCAAACGAAGTTCATCCGAAGTCCATGAACGACCCGGTCGTTTTCTGAATTATAAAAGAGGTAAAGATTATACAAGACAATCATAAAAGATGAATTGACACCTCCGAAATGATCATACCTCGGACGAAGTTCAGATTGATTGAAGTTTGCTTCATCGTCGAAGAAATTATGCATAAAGCCACGTCTAGCAACAGCAGTTACGGAACGAGAAGGAGCCAAGGTTGAGAGAACGGAACGTATCATCCTCTAGAAGAAAGTTAATTTATTAGACAAAAGAGATTAATAATATGCGAACAAAATTGATAAACAGTAAATGTGCAGCTCGATGTAGTAGCTCAAGCGCATGTGATATCGCGCATGATGTATTATGTAATAGATCTGAGGGTAGCAATTTAATCCCCCATAATATTCATGGATTACACGTGACTAAAATAATATATGTATCATGTTTTCATAAACATAACTGAGATGGTGCATCGCATATTAGAGAAAAGTGCAAAATGGAAGGATGATATTTGAAAGATAGCCCGATACAAATGACGCACTCAACCATATCACTTTACACGCAAATACTTACAATCTTTACAAACCATCAAACGCATTTTAATGTGAACAAAATATGCATTATACGATGCCCACGGTTACGAAAAGTGTTGAGGCGTAGTAGGAACAATAAATATCAAAGTGTATGACATCGATGGAAAAATTGCCCACTCATACCGTAATCAATTTTGTAGAATTAACTATTGACTGATTTTAACTTTCCGGCTCTGGATGTACGATCTATTGAACTCAAATTTTCAAATTTTATATTTATTTTTTCGATAAATTAGTTGTTTTATGTACGTGACTGTTGCTTGTACTACATTCCCTTTCCCTCCTGTACCTCCTCTGCTTATCGTAACTTGTTAGTATGTCTTCATAATTAATGATACTGTAAAACACCGTCTTTTTTCGTTTGTTAACCTGTTTTCCATCGATTGAAAACCGTTCATTCCAGTGATCACAATGTCGTCTGACGAATCTGATGATAATGATTACAAGCCTACTGTCAATGGAAATGAGGATGTATATTCTTTTAATTGTAGTTGAGTATTTCAAAGTTTGATAATTAAAATCTATAGAACGTCGTGAGCGATGAGCCTGATTCGGACGAGGATAGTTCCCCTCAGAAAACGGCTAAGAAGAGAAAGATTGAAAGCGAAGATGATGAAGAAGACTCGGAAGGTACGATATTCTCTCAATGATACTGATTATTGATTACTTTTAAGAGGAAGAAGATAGTGATGATGATGATCGTAAGAAGAAAAAGAGGAAGAAGAACAATCGTCGTCCACGAGGAATGGATTTCATCTTAGATGATGTAGAAGTTGATGATTCTGATGCTGAAGAGGTATGAGGGATACTGTATTCCATATGAATTATGCATTGAATCTAATGTTTCTTACTATTCTATGATGCCTGATTCAGGAAGATTATGATTCGGGGGACGATGGAATGATAGAACCGAAAGAAAGAGAAGAAGCAGAGAGAAGAATGAGACAATTGGAAGCAGAAAGAAGAAAGAAAGATGAGAAGAGAGCTGCATTCTTGTAAGTATTTCATATTCTACAACATGCATTGCTATAACCTCGTAATCCGAGGATTGGCCCACTATAAATGGCTCATTTTCAGCCACTTGATACGAAAATAAGCTAAAAATGACGATTTTTAGCGAAAAATAACGCAAAATAAAAAAATAATCGGCGAGGTCACCGAAAATTTATGATTCTACAAGATATAACATCCATTCTTTTGATATGATATATTATATAATGTATCAGAAAGTGATATAATAAACATTCATGATTCAAAACTATAAAAGAGATTGATACAAAATAAATATTTTTATAGATATGATTATTCCATATTCTAGGAATCTACCGGAAGAAGATATAGAGAAGTATTTCGAGGATAAATACAAACAATCATCGTCTGGAGGAGCTAACTTCGATGATGATGACGCACTTGGTATACTATTATTTAAATATTTATTATTAATATTATTGTTATTATTATTATGTTTTTTTCATTATATTATCGTTCACTGTTTGTGTAGATCAATTGTTTATATACAAATACATATTTATTTATTTATTTCTACTGATGAGTATGTATTTCAGATGATATCTCTCAACATGGATTACTTCCATCGACGAAGGATCCTAATCTGTGGATTGTTAAGTGCATGTGAGTTATTGTCTCTGAATATTAAAATTGAAACCTTGGGTCGTTAAGTATGTTACAAAGTACCAAGCCTGACCGGATTTTGAGCCAAATGTGCCAAAAATTGAAAAAACCATGACCGGATTTTGAAAACCGATAACCTAGCTATTCCGATTGAAACCATTACGAGTAGAAAGTGATGTTGTTTCCGATTAGAGTATTTGTTTTTTTTTCATTTGATAACTTATATATCTATGATAAGTTTCATGGCGGCTTTGACATTGTTTTCCTCTTTTCGTGTTTCAAGAGTGTCTAAATTTAGTTGTTTATTCCTCATTATTATGCTTGAAGGTATTGAATCCGATGTAGCTTTGAAACAGCATCTGCTGAAATAGCTCTGGACCCTTTCTTTCTATGGATTATAGACTATTAAAGCATTTTCTGATTAGTTCTGATATAGATTGAGTACGTCTTTAACAAGATGGTTTATAAGAATATTATCAATATATTTGTATTATTTTTTGATTGTATTAATTTCAGTCGAATGGGAGAAGAGAAGTTGGTTGCATTACAACTCATGAGAAAAGTTCTCGCTTATGAGAACAAGGCTGAGGTTAGTATCACTTTCAACTTGTACCTTTCATGTTTCATATCAATATCATATCTTCTTTTCCCCTGATAGTTGATATCTCGTAGTAATGATGCGTTACAATACTGTTATCGTTTGACTACGAAGAGTAGATGGAATGGAGTATTGTTTGTATTGATATGATTGACTTTATTATAACATTTAGTTATGAATCTTAAAATACCCTCCGGGGTCAGATGGATTTATCATTATTATTATTGTAGCCTCTCCAAATCAAGTCAGTCGTAGTGAAGGAAGGACTTAAAGGACTCATTTACATCGAAGCATTCAAACAATCTCATGTTGCACAAGCTATCGAAGGAATATCTGCTCTCAATCAATTTAATATCACTGTATGATATATTTATTGATCGAATATCGATTAGTGAATTGTATATAATGATATTGTAGATGGTACAAATCAAAGAGATGGTGGAAGTACTTCGAGTAGTCAAGGATATTCCTCAATTGAAACAAGGAACATATGTCAGAATGAAGAGAACTCAATATAAGGATGATCTAGCGCAGGTAGAAGATTATACTCACTCTTATCGATATGTATTCTATAACTATTAGAGATGTCTGAAACATGAAAGTCACTCTTCATGCACACATGACATAATGATTAAAAACGGTCGCGTGTGAATTGTAAAATAAGATCATTATTTTCGATCGATCAATTGATATTAACGACGACAATATTATATTGTATTTAATTGAGAGTTAATTATGCTTTACTTTTTCTAAATATCTATTAAATTAGAAAATAAGTACATTTTGAATTATAGTAAAATACTGATTATAGGTAGATTGGGTGGATATGTCACAAGGAAAGGTTGGACTTCGTCTACTTCCTCGTATTGATTATACACGGATGAGAGGAGCTTTACGATCAGAAAATGATCGACTAGGAACAAAGACAAAGAAAAGAGTTGCACCTCGACCATTTGATGTTGATAGAATCAAGTTGGTTTATATTTATTGATTGATTGATTAGTTGAATATTGATTAATTTCTTCAGAGAGATTGGTGGAGAAGTGACACAGGATGGAGACTTTCATATCTTTGAAGGAAGTAGTTACAGAAGAGGATTCCTCTATAAGGCTTTCCCACTCAATGCTATTGTAAGTTAATGGTAATTATATTATTAATATTTATACTTCTTCAATAATGATAATGAACATGAAATGCAATGATATTTATTTTAATTATCGATTATATCTAATCAATCGACATTCTCAGCTGACCGAAGGAGTCAAACCATCTCTGGCTGAATTGGAAAAGTTCCAAGAATCGAGTGATGATCTCAAGAGAGAATGTAAGGCATTTTAATGGTTTAGTGATCTTTCAATTAATACAATGTTTATTATGACTAAATTATTGATTTTCTCTTCAGTGGAACATACTAGTATCAGTGAGGGAGCACATGCATTCGCTCCAGGAGACAATGTTGAGGTACCGTAACCACACTTATTTCTTATTCAGTCAATCGATAATACATCTCTTCTCAGGTTTCTGAGGGTGAATTGGTGAATCTTCGTGGTAAGATTCAATCAGTTGATGGAGACAAGATTGTTATTCTACCGGAACATGAAGATCTCAAGGTACGATTACGGTAGTGCATCTATTATTACGGTAGCCCTGAATTGTGGCACACTAATGATTTTCATTCAGGAACTTCTCACTCTCAATTCATGGGAATTGCGTAAGCTATTCAAGCAGGGAGATCACGTTAAGATTCTATCTGGAAGATATGAGGGAGATACTGGTTAGTATTGATTGATTATCAAATGCTCCATGTCCTTTATCAATTTATCGATCGATTCTTGTAGGTCTGGTGGTTCGAGTGGAACACAATCAGATAGTCGTACTATCTGATCTGGCCATGCACGAGGTTTTTTTCATTATTTATTGATTCACTGATACAGTATCTTCGTTATTGATTGCTATAGTATCCTTTTCATTATGGATTGATTGATATTATAGATGAAAGTTCGTCCTCGTGACTGTCAATTGTGTGCCGATGTAACAACAGGAGTGGATTCATTGGGACAATTCCAATTTCATGATCTTGTTCAATTGGATCAGGCTACTGTGGGAGTGATTGTTCGATTGGAAAAGGAACATATTGAGGTACGGTGGGATACTGTATCTATTGTCTCAATTTATCGATTGATTACTCTGATCACAATTATTGTAGGTGTTGAATCAACACGGTAAATTGGTGCGAGTGAAGCCACAGAGTATACAGGTTAATCTTTATTTTTAATCTCCAGGTGTATTTATGTTTCTGAAATGAGATGTATAACGCTACTTTAGCATAGGTCGAATAGCTAGGTTATCGGTTTTCAAAATCCGGTCAGGTTTTTCGATTTTTGGCAAATTTGGCTCAAAACCCGGTCAGACTTGGTACTTTGTAACATACTTTTCGACCTATGTATTTTAGTATGTTTTTATTAATCTTACAATACATAATAAAAGCCTCATTGAAAGCATTGAGATTTATTCAATCACGAATAGTACCCTATAATTAATCATTGAGAATAATAATAATAATAATAATAATATAAATTAAGGCTCGTAAAGCGAACAAGCACGTCGTATCGACAGATTCACAACAGAACAGTATTCAAGTAAAGGATATAGTAAAAGTTGTCGATGGACCATTTGCTGTTAGTTTATACCGTACTCCATTTATTGAATTACTGTAGTAAATCAATCAACATTCTCTTATGACTATTTGATTACGATACTTTGATCTCAATCCATATTGATCTTTGATCTTTGATAGCAACGAAAGGATCGTGAGGATGAGAAGCAGGGAGAGATCTTGCACATCTTCCGTTTCTGTGTCTTTGTTCATTCTCGGAAACATACAGAGAATGGAGGAATCTTTGTATGCAAGGCTAAACATCTTCTATTGGTTGGAGCGAAAGGAGGAGATAAGAGGAGTATGTTATCTATTATCTATTCACTACATTTCATTTATTTTTGTTTGATAGTATTATTTTGGAAACCAGGTGCTTTTAAAAAATTACAGATATGATGATTGTAACTTGTTATACTTGATTAACGCCTTAGATTGTTGCATGATATTGTAGATGATATGCCTCATATGAATCGTCTACTCTCATCACCTAATCCATATGCATCTCCACGTCATCCTGGATTATCATCACCTGCTCATTCATCCAATAGGAGTACTGTATGTATACTTTCACTATTCTACTTTGTTTATTCATTTAAAAATTCTTACGGGGATTGGAAGTATTGATTGATTTTATGATTATAGGGTGGTCAGACTCCGTCATCATTGGTGGCAGGAGTGGGTGGAGGTCCACGTCAAGGAGGACAGGCTCGAAGAGATACTGCTATTATTGGAAAGAATGTCAAGATTATTGGAGGTATGCGTGATCTTATACCATACATGCTTTACAATAAGACAAACTTTTTTTAAATGTGCAAAGGAAAACGTAGGATGGTATATGTTTCACTTATGTGGTGTTCTAAAGTCCCGAAAGGAAACGAAAAAGAGACGATAGAGTGTGTCAAAAGAGGAGAGTATTCTCTTTTTCCTTGTAACTTTTGAGGGTTGTATTATAAATGTAGATGTTGTGTGTTATAGGTCCTCTGAAGGGTCTATTCGGTATCGTGAAGGATGCAACTGATACAACGTGTCGTGTTGAAATGCATACCAGTTGTAAGACTATGAGGTATACCATTATATAATTATTATTATCAATATCTTCCTCTCTCATTCTAGTTTCACTATCCTTTCATTAGAATTTTTTTCATTCTTTCCAATCTTATAGTATTGTGCTATAGTTTCTCTTCTTCTCATCAATCCCAACCCGTGAGATTCTAGTTTCACAATACTGTCAAGTGTGACTATCTTGTGGTATCTAACCAATAGTTCTCTCTTGATGGTTTGAATATCCTAAAATGGTTGGTTGTAGTGTTGATCGTTGTCGTGTGCAAGAAGTAGGAGATGATTCAACCGTTGGTGCAGGAGGTGGAATCTCCCATTACACAAAGACTCCATCAGCTAATGATGGAAGAACTCCTATGTATACTGGTAGTAAGACACCTATGTATGGTGCGAATACTCCCATGTATGGAGCTGGAGGAAAGACTCCTATGTATGGATCACAGACTCCTATGCATGATGGTATGTATCTTCCCCATGGGGTATACGGTAGATCATACTGTATCGTATGATATACCGTAACTATGTGAGGGATTACGGTAGATGATGAATGAGTATGTATGATATTAAGGTGGTCGTACTCCTCATTACGGTGCAGCTACTCCTCATTACGGTAGTCAGACACCTCATTATGGTGATGGAGGACGTACTCCTGCATATGGAGATGGAGGAAGAACACCTGCTTATGGTGGAGGAGATGGAGGAGGAACTACTCCTGCTATTCACACCAAACAGGTACATTGTCTCTTTGTGTAGATACTACGGTATATTTAATATCGTATCGATTGATGAGCACGATTTATGATAAATAAATAAATAAAATAAGAATACTATTACTTTATAATCACTTGGTACATAAGATAAATTTTGTGTTTGAAGTAATGTTTTTTTTTGTTGCAGCAGCCTGATGATGATTATGACGCTCCAAACTCTCCCAACTACAGTGTGCCCACACCCGGTGGAAGTCAGTTTCACATTCTTTATTAATTGATCATGATTAATTTGATAACCTTTGATGGATCGCACTTTTTTTTCATTAGAAAACCTATTTTGAATTGTTGATAAATGTAGCTATTTGTTTTCGTTTTCAGTGAACTTCAATCCCCGTACACCGGGTGGTAACTATCTCGACTACACAGCACCTTCTCCTATGGCTAGAAGTTATGCTAATGAGACAACTATACGTATGTTATCATTCCATCTATCCTCTCCTATCTATCCTTCCTTTCTTCACTTCATTTATCGTTATATTTTGAAAAAAGTTGTATAGTTTGGGTTGATGACCTAAGATCAATATGATTTCAGCAACACATTATCTGGAGTCGGGTGATTGGTTGGTTGAAAACCTGTGGGTGGAGATTAAGAGTCATGAAGATGATCGATTAGTTGATCAGAAAGGATATGTCTCCAGTGTGGTAAGTCATTCATTCAAGTTCAAGTACAAAGATCAAAGATCAACTATTTACATGCATTTGTATTCAGGAAAATAATATATGTACGATCAAGTTTCCACAAACTGGAAAACAGTGCAAAGCGGAAGTGGATACACTCGTTCCTGTTAAGCCGAAACAAGGAGAATGGGTACGGTATTTATGAATCAATATCGATCGATGACTGGTTGATTACTGTATGATGGTTTCAGGCTCGTATCATCTATGGTGAGGATGTAGGAGTGACAGGAATGCTTGAGAGTGAATATGATACTGAAGCAGTCTTATCATGTGTTGATGGAAATGAACAAAGGGCTACACTTATTGCATTCTTATGTAAGATTAATCATAGAAAGTAGATCATTCTTTAATCCCCAATCGAATATGTTTCATCTATTCATCATCATCTTTGTTGTCTTATTTGTTCACTAAATCACGATCTATTGTAATCTCTTGTGGACAGTAATCACTATATGTATAGTAGTCATGAATGATTAGATGATCAGGTTCTTCTAACTATAACAAGATCATCCTATCAACCTATCCCTTTATCTACGTTTTTTATGAATGAAACGGTGGTTTAAGTTTTGCAATATCTTGTAAATGGTATGAAATGAGATGGATTGTGTTATTGGAATAGTTTGTATTGGTCTGATCTATCTCATGTTCATTTGATTGAATAGAACTAATATAATAATGTCCTTGATATACTTCCTTCATTCTCATTCATTCATCTTCTTTTTATCGTTGTACTTCTATTCATTCATTTCTTTTATCATCAATTGTTTGGATCACTATCCTCTCTTCCTCTTCATCTGGTTAGTTGTTTCTTTGTTTTCATATGCAATATCTGCATAATCTAAGTTATTCCAACCTATATTGTTTCATATTAAGTTGATTAATATATACTGCATTGATAAATATTTTTCATGGTTATAGGTGATATTGATGAATGATAAGTTGAACATACACAAAAGAATATTTTACTCCGCTGGTGAAACACTTTTAATTACCTTACCTTACTTTTTTTATTTTTCTTACTTCTTACTTACCTTATAATTCTTACCTTAAACAGTAACATGCATGCTAATTAACTTTATACACTGTAATACAGAATAATTTAATTTGATCAACTCTAGCGATGAAATTGTTCGAAGTTAACAATATATTGATGAATCTTGAATAGATTGATTTACCTATATCTAATGATTAAATCAATATGTACATGATTAGTATATCCCATGATAATAACATAGTTTTATTCCTTCTTCATTCATTGAGATTTGACCCTCATTCATTCTTTCTTTTCTCTACAAAACAACGAAGAATTACTATCCATAAAAGTGTGTTTGATTGGTTGAAAAGAAGAAGAAGAAGTGAATAGATCTATCTGATTGATGGTTAACGATTGAATACAAGACAGATGGGAAGAAGGACAAAAGGGAGAGGGAGAGACATCAAAGGAGAAAAGAAGAGAATAGATAGTGATCTACCTTTCTCAATTTGTAAATGGTGCTATTCTTCATTTCCCTCACTCTTATAATCTCTTCTATCCATCTCACTCTTTCTCTATTCTCATTTAACTACCGTACTCCCTCTACCTCTACCTCTACCTCTTCCCTATACTCTCTCCCCCTCCCTCTTGCTCTTCCTCCTCCTCCCTCTCCAATCACTTCATGAGTGACAATCTTCCTTCATTATCAATCGTATCATTAATGGGATAAGAACATAAAAGAGTCATTCCGACTATCTTTCCCTTCTCTCCTTCATGTCATTAGTGCGTCGTCTTAACATACAAATTGGTCGTTACCGTCCTCTCTCTCTCCCTCTCCCTTATAGTCTCTCCCTCTCCCTCTCCCTCTTATCAATTCTCTCCCTCTTCACTCCTTTACGAGCTCTACCTCGTTAAGCATATTCATCCCTCCATTAAACAGTCTTCTCTTCTCCTTTCTCATGATATATGAATGTATAGAGATGAGATGAGTATATTCAAATGAATGAAGAGAATATAAGATAATGGGTGGTCAGAAGAAGACCTCCTGGAGGAATGAATACAGGACTGTACATCATCCAATCAACTATCCTTTGTCTATAAAAGGAGAGGGAGAGGGAGAGATACTCTCAAAAGGGAGAGGGAGAGAGTAACTGTCGTCTCATCTTCTCTCACTAAATCGTGCATGACATTAGTTGTCCATCAATCTGTCTCCTTCTCTCATTCGGCATCCCTTTCATCTTTCATTCATCTACCGATTTAGACCTCTCCCTCTCTCCCTCTCCCTCTTCCCCCTCTCCTCTCCCTCTTCCCCTTCCGTCCCCCTTCACATCTCATCAATCGCCTTCCGTAGTCATCAGTTACAGCGTACTGATAATGGGTCAAGAGAGTGGTTAGATTTACAAGGCAAAGAGGGAGAAAGATGAAAGGGAATACCGCCAGTCTATTTTATGAGTTGATATGAATGGACGAGAGAAGGAGAGGGAGAATGATGGATAAGGAGTCATCTGTGGAAGAAAAGACATCATTCATATAGAGAAGATGGAGATGGTATGATGGAAAGAAGAAGAAGATGAAGAATTGTACCCATGAGAATGAAGTAGTTGAGATGAACAATATGAATGATAGATAGATATCATATCTACATCATCATCCAAACCTATTTATTTATTGATTGATTATAGATCATTCTATCATCTACTATATGATCTATCAAGATGTTACAGTTAAATTGGAACTGTACTATTATTTCCGTGTCAAGCAATTTGTAATTTTTTCAAAAAAAAATAGATACGATGAATTGATTGATAGATGATCTATACAGTTCGATCTATCAAAGAGGTGAGAGATCTGTAGAGTAGATGAGAAAGATGAGTATCTTTGTTAGTTGACGATCAGACTTTCATCGACTTCGAGAAGATTATTTTTACTATTTCTCATGGACAAAATTATTTTTCGCTTATTTAATGAATTTATCAAGAGAAGAAGTACAGCATCTCTTTTATTAAAAAAAACTCGACAGATAAATCAGTGATCGATGAGTCTAATACTATTTACAATATGTTCAAAGGATAGTGAAAAGAAACGAAAAGCATAGAAAACTCTCTTCGTTCTACACATTCTAGTATCTTTTTCTTTTCCTTTCTTAACATTTGTGTGATATTGAACTAATGAATGATCATGAAGTGATTACTCTAAGTGATTGAAATTAGCGGCGATTCCTTTGAAGCTCTTAATTGATTGTATGAATTGAATGAATGCAAATTGACAGTTTCCATTCAATCAAATGAATCGACTAATCTAATTGAACATATACACTCCATATTATGGTTATTCATACTAAGCAATCAAGTGAGGATCATTTAAAAATTCATATTTGCTAAACTATTATTTAGATAGACTAATAGTGATATGTTCTAATAAGTTTAACAATATTGTAAGATCTAAATGGACAAAGTTATAAGTTCATTTGTCTTCTTCTGTAGTTCATATTACTGTGCAGTATTCTGTATCTGAATATATTTGATGGAATAAATATGTAATTAAATGACAGGTTTTAGAGTGGATCGTATGAGATATGATGGTTAATGACAAGATGAATAGATTGAATGAGAGATGAAAGGAAGATGAATGAATGGATAGTGGCAGGTGTCATTCCTCTATACAATCTCATTACCATTTCTATTCTCTTATCCATTCCCTTCTTCTCTCTTCAACACTTCTTCATTCTCATTCGATTGACACATCATAAACAGTGTGATATATGTTTCAGTCAGAGGCCAGGGTGCATATTGGTGAGTGTGATTGGTTGTCTGTCACACAGAGGCAGAGGGAGAGAGAGAGAGGGAGAGGGAGAGGCAGAGGCAGAGGGAGAGGGAGAGGGAGAGGGAGAGTGGGAGGAGTCAAGGGGAGGAAGGAGGCGGAGCTGTATTGAGATAGATAGATACATCTTGTCTTCATTCTTCTTCAATTCTCTCATCATAAGGATGGTATCAACTCAATCATCTCAATATATAACTGATTATATTCCATCATCTGGAAAGAGTCCATTGGCAATGTTAGCCAAGACATGTGAGACTATTGGAGCTATGGATAGTACATCTACTTCATCGAAGAAAACTTCATCTCATCATCATTCATCATCTCCTTCTGATAAGAAGACTTCATCTCCATCAACATCATCAAAGAAGGATTCATCTAAGGCTTCATCATCATCACCTAAAGGACCAATTACTTCATCATCAACTACAACATTTCCATCATTAGGAGCATTTCCTCCAATGCCTTATCCATTCTTACCATTTCCTTCATTACCATTTGGAATGCCTTCACTCCCTCTATCATTTCCATCATATAAACCTCCATGTCCATCTACACTCATGGGTCGACCATGTACTACTCCCGGTTGTCCCTCATGTACTCCATCTACATCTGATATGAACTCATTCAATCCATTCCTCAATCCAGCTGCATATCAAGCCTTCCTTGCTGCAGCTGCTGCATCGACCTCTTCCGCCTCCGGGTATGTATACAATTACTCTTTTGATTGCTTTGAATATTTCATTCTATGATATTTTGTTCATTGTTTGATGAGTGTTTGCTAGTGAGTGAAAGAATGAAAGGAGAGTGAGAGAGATGATTGGTAGTGTTCGTACTGTAGATTCTAATCTATATTCATTCTTCGTTCCTCTTTTTATTCATCTACAATTATATTATTACATTATTATTAATATAATTATAATAATATTATTGATTGTTCATCTTCCAGAATGTCACTACCATCATTTGGTGTTCTTCCATCACCAATGATCCTCCCTCCACCTCCTTCTCAATCTTCTCATCCTTCATCATCATCAACTCCATCATCATCTAAACTCACATGTTCATGGTCTGATTGCAATGAGAAGTTCAATACAGCAGATGAGTTGACTACTCATCTCAAAGATGTTCATGTTCCTACCTCTTCCACCTCCTCTTCTTCCTCCTCTAATGATAAATCTTCCTCTTCATCTAAATCTTCCTCATCAACTAATCGATATCATCCATATTCTAAACAATCATCTCATATTCCTTCATCATTATCTTCTCTTATTCCAATGAATCCTCTTTCTCTTCCTATGTTTTCATCTCCGAGAATCATGTCGTCTTTGCCTATTCCTTAATTTCAATCGATATTTATAGTTTTGAGATTCCATTCATTCATTGATCAATTTCAATCGATATTTTATAGTTTTTGATCTACTTATTCATTTATTGATTGATTCGAGTTGCTTTCTGCTGCTTAGATGTGTCTTACCATAGTATTATTATTATTATTTGTGAATTGTGTATTTTACCATCTGCCATTCTTCCTTTTTTGTTCATTGATTACATATCATACGGGTTGCACTATTATTCATGTCCCAGTTGTTTCGTCGTTCATTCATTCATTAACTCATGGCAATTTGTTCTCTTCACCCTGTCACTGTTCTGTCCTTTCACAATTCTTACTGTATGTATTACACTACGAGTTCCATGAGATACACCACTCAAATAAACCGAGTTCTCTTCTACTTCTCTATAAGCGTTACATACATCATTATTCATTAAGTGACAGACTGTCTCTCTTCATTTCCCCTTATCTCTCGTCTACTCTTCCTCTCTTTCTCTGTCTACTCTCTCACTCTCGTATACTTTCTCATCTGGTGTACGTTCACAAACAATTACTGTAGTAGTAGGGCGGGGAGATTGATTGATTGACAGGCAACGGCGGCAATTCAAACACATCGTTTTATCTGACACTTGTAATCGATCATTCATATGTCACTCCCTCTCTCCCTCTCCCTCTCCCTCTACCCTTCCTTCCTCTCTTTGTCAATCTCATCCATTGAATTCTTCCACTTTCAAGAGAAAGAAATGAACAAGATGTGACACACCTAGGGGAGGGCTTCTATTCACTTCATCTATATTACTCAATCAATCGATATGTCATCCATTGATCATCGATCGATAAATCATATGTCATGGTTGTAAAGAGTAAGGAAGATGAATGACTATTGTATCCATCTCTATATATTAATAGTTATGTCATATGAGATTCATTCTTCTATTCACAATGACCATTCACTATATTAATGATCTTGTCTCCATGTCAGACCAGAATACAATGATAATGAAAAGTTGTGAGAAGAAGAGAAGACTCTCCTCGTTTTGCACACTCTCTCACCTCTGCTTACATGACACGACTGTCACTTTGTCATAGACTGTCCATTCTGTTGATTCGTCTACTCAATTCATTCATCTATACAATGTCACCATATCGTGTTCCTATACTATTCATATCTTTATTCCATTCTAAGAAAGAAGAAAGATACTGTCTATTTGAGTATTCTGAGGTTCAATTACGGTGCAAGTAATTGATGAGAAGGGTGGGTGGAAGACAAAGAAGGGAGAGGGAGAGAGAAGGAAAAGGGAGAGGGAGAGAAAAGGAGAGGGAGAGGGAGAGAAAAGGAGAGGGAGAGGGAGAGAAAGGATGCATGGGAAGAGAAGAGTTGAGTAATGAGTATGTGAACCAACGGACGAGGAAGATGAATGAATGAACCAAGGGTGGCCGAATGAACGAACTGTCATGGAGGAAGAGGGAGAGGGAGAGATCTAAGAGGGAAAGACATTAATCCTATAGTATTCGATCAATCTATTCATTCCCTTTGAACGATAAGAAGAGGATTGATTACTCATTAGAATGATATAAGTGATATACCCCCTATTGAGATCGTACTCTCCCTCTACCTCTCTCCCTCTCCTTCTCTCCCTCTCCCTCTCCTTCTCTCCCTCTCCCTCTCCTTCTCTCCCTCTCCCTCTCCTTCTCTCCCTCTCCCTCTCTCCCCTTCCTTGTCTCGAGGTCACTCTCTCATTATGTCCCATCCTATCACACTTAACATCCATCATCTAAGAATAACAAAAAGAGAAGAGAAAGAAAAGGGACAAATCCTGTTCTTCATTCATTCATTATCACACATATCATCATCAATCAATACATGTCAATCAACTACAGTACTCCCCTCTTCCGTCTTTCGTGTAAGGAGACAGTCAAGAGTTGAGAGGGGCGGCTCTCCCTTTAAGTCATCGACAAGTTGGAGTGAAGATTTAGAAGGGGAAGAAGAAGAAGGAAGACAAGACAAGTCAAAGACTACAATGATTTATGAAGAAGAAGAAGAAGAGATCTATACCTCTCACTCTAGATATAACTTATCAATAGTAGAGGGAGAGAGAGGGGGGAGGGAGAGGGAGAGGGAGAGAGAGGGTGAGAAGGAGAGGGAGAGAAGGAGAGGGAGATTGAGAGAGAGGGTGAGAAGGAGAGGGAGAGAAGGAGAGGGAGATTGAGAGAGAGAGTTGACTATGAGGGACAATGATAGATTATAGTAGAAGAATAAGATGGATGATATTTCTCTTCATTTCATTAACAACAAGACTTATCTATAAGAGTTAGAAACTGAAAGGATTTTCATATTTCACTTTCAGAATCAACAAAACCCCCGAAGATATTCAAAAATGAAAAAAAGACGTAGAAAAAAAGAAAAAAACTTTATTGTGCAATGGATTACGGTTCTGTACAGCAATCCCACATTTTCAATGGAAGATTCTCCTTTACTGTATGCATAATAATAATAATTTATCTACGCCCGAGGCGCAACAGCAATTGAATGAACAATAGGTGGTAAAATATGATTGACGACTCTCCGGATTCAATGAGAAAGTGATACTTCGACGATATTGGGGTGGGCATGATATGTTTTATTCAAAATACGGATAAATTGGTGCGAAAGGACGATGTGTTTGTCTTTCTAATATAACGTTTCTATTCAATATGACATCTATCAACTTCAATTGAAAAGAGTAAAGAGATCTATCTTTTTCTTTCTTTGTCAACGATCAGTCACAGTGATTAATTACCTTCTCCCATAAGTGGCAAGCTTTCTCCCTCTCCTTCTCTCTCCCTCTCTACCTCTCTCTACCTCTCCCCTCCCTCTCCCTCTCCCTATTCCCATTGGTATCGTCTTCTCCTTCTTCTTCTCACATCAACGCTCCGGGAGTGAGATGATTCCACATAAATCACTCTATTCTCCCAGTACCTACTAACTCTCCCTCTCCCTCTTAAATCTCTCCCTCTCCCTACCCCTCTTTGATCTCTCCCTCTCCCTTCTCCTCGACAACAAATCGTCGAGGTGATAATTAATCTTCTCAATTCTTTCAACTTGAAAGAGAGATAAGAGATAAAGACTGATTACACGAAGTGATAAGATGAAGAGATCATCAAATCATATACTTTTGATCACTATATTGTAATTAATTCTTAAATATTAGACCTATCTATTCGTAACTCTCGGAATGAGTATGAACAAAAGGTACAGATCTATCGAGGAATCCAACCACCGATCTCATATTCTGAAGAACTTTACCGAATGAGCCATGACCCTGATTTATTAATGCTCTGGAAGTATTAGTAGAATACGTCTACAGTAGTCAATGTGTGTTCATCGTTCAACAACAGACTGTAGTGTATAATATACATAATCAATCGATAGATATGTAATCACTCCCGTCAGCTTCAATCTCCTCTCCTCTCATCAATCATTCCATCATCTTTCTTTCTTGTGTACCGCCATTCATTTGAATGGAATGAGATGAATCTGATATGAGAGACTTCCAACTGAGATCGACAAGGACAGAAGGAGAGGGAGAGAGAGAGGGAGAGGATGATCGAATATGACTCGTGTCTATTCTTCATTACGGTATGCGATAGTCTGTCAATGCAATGATGAGGTGACGGGGAGAAGAAGAGGGAGAAGGAGAGGGAGAGAGAGAGGGAGAAGGAGAGGGGGGAGAGAGAGGGAGAGGGAATGATACTCATTGACTCCCGTTTATTGTCACAATGAATAATATTCAATCTTCATCTATTCCTCCTTTGTACACCATACTTACACATTCCATCTATCACTATTAGCTTACCATAACTCTATCTCTACCTCTGTCTCTATCTATCTCTCCCTCTCCTTCTCTCTCCCTCTCTATTCTATCCCTCCCTCTCCCTCCCCCCTGACATCTCGGTGCGAATCCCTCTAATCTCACAATGATTTACGAGAGAGTGCCGTCATATTCACAAATATAAATCAAATGAGAAGGAGATAGATGGAAGGGGAAGAGAATGAATAAATGAAGGGTTGTATACACTCTATTACCTATCTCCATCTATCTGCTTAGATATACAACTACCGTAATCTAGCATAGTTACCGTATCCAATCGCGATGAATGGATACGGTAGTGTCATCCTCTCGTATTAGGATAGGTGTCAATCTCGATTCTAATGTTCTTTGTCTCGTATCTCTCGTATGTCGTTCATTGATGAAGATCATGAGATATATTGTGACATTTCATCTGCTTCTCCCTCTCTCCCTCTCCCTCTCTCTCTCTCTGTGTATCAATAGGAACAAATGAATCATTGTTCAATGTGAGTGAGAAGTGACAACTACACTAAGAGGTAGAGGTAGAGATGGAAGAGACAGAGGTACAAGAGGGAGAGAGTCAATTTCCGAACCTAATGTTATAGTAAATATAGAGTAGATGTGTTCTGATTAAACGATGGATGAATAAGAGAGGGAGAGGATAAGAAGATATAATGGAAATAATTTGTACTTTTATCATTCAATCAATCAATTTGGTTTATCTCTACTTCGCTCTATTATATGTATATATATGAAAGATTGGGATATAGTAGACTATGTAAGATGAAGGGAGAGGGAGAGAGGGAGAGGGGGAGAGGGAGAGACTGTATCTACAGTTGAAAAGGATGAACGGACAGGAGGCACTTACAATACATATATTATTAGAGAAGATTGATAGAAAGAGGGAGAGGGAGAAAAGGAGAGGGAGAGAGAGGAGTTAAGAGGGGGAGAATAAATAGTAGAGGTGACAGAAGAAAGGAAGGGGGATGGAAGAGTGGGGAATAAAGGGGGTCTATTCAAATGAATAGAAGAAGACCAAGATGTTGAAGCGGTATGGGTGGTAGAGTAAGAGAGGGAGAGGGAGAGAGGAAGAGGGAGATGGAGAGAGTGATACAAATAGTGTGAAACCATTCACTGAAACGAGTCGATTGTGTGCTGATACAGTAACCAAATGAAGGAGCTAAAAGGAGAATCACAGATAGTATGAAAAGATGATTAAGAAGAAGAGGAGCAGATAGAGATGGATAGAGCATATCATGGATACGGTATACAATCATCGGGGTTACGGTAGATAATGGAAAGATGAATGATAATAGTTACCGTACTCTGAAGAAAAAGAGATAATAAATAAATATAGTAGAAACTGAGGGAGGGGGGGGGGGCTTGGTATCACTCATATGAATAGGGGGATCATCAAACTATACCGAGTATTAGAAAGAATGAATGAATGAATGGATGAATAGAAGGAGAAAGGAAGATAATATGTATGAATGAAACAATGAATGGAAGAAAGTAAAGGAGACAAATATATGTGTGGTCAATATTGCTCATGAATATATTATATTATATGATCTCAAATTGAAGGAATATGAAATAGAAACAAATCTATAGATTGTAATAACAAATAATAGAGTATACAATACTATTAAGCAAGAGGAACAAGAGGTGGAGTGGAATGGATAGAATACAAATCAATCAATCAATCAATGAATCAATCAATGTCCAATCTCTTTCCGTATATGATTGATGAACTCAACATAAGAATGAGATGATTCAGATCGATCTTCAATGAATCGATATACGAATAGATCACGTAGTGGAGAATCCTCACTGAAATTCATTATCGATTAATAATCATATCTACCGTAATCCTTTACAAATTTCACAACTACATGCCACAATTCACAGTAGTTCACTGAAGATGTGACCAATTGTCATCCATCCATCCATCTATCCTAGTATCAAATATCAAATTTCTCTCTTTCTCTCTCTCTCACTGACTACAGTACACCTCATCACCTTCATCACCATTCACAGACTTCTCTTATGATATATGTTATTGTCATGACCATTCCCTCCCCAATGATTATATGTCTCATAAAGGTATTATATTGTATTAGATATGCTTCATCAACATCATCATCATCTCCATCGTCCTTCTTCATTCTTCATAGACTCGCCGATCATCGTGAGTCATCCATCAGACTCACTCCAATGACCAAATGGATGAACGATGAACGAGGGACGAGAGTGGAGATGGAGAGAGAGAGAGAAAGAGAGAGAGAGAGAGAGGGAGAAGAGAGAGAGAGAGAAAGAGAGAGAGAGAGAGAGGGAGAAGAGAGAGAGAGAGAGAGAGAGAAAGAGAGAGAGAGAGAGAGAGAAAGGAGAGAATAAAGAGTGAACGAATGTGCTCTCAATCATTCTGTTCGTCTCTTCTCACATCACATCCATCTTCTACTCCCATCTATCTCATATATGTATACCACTCCTTCTTTCTCTCCCCCTTCCCCTCATTCATCTTCCATATCTATACCATGTACATATAAACTCTATTGACCCTTCTCCATAATCATTCAACTCTTCTTCTCCTTCATCGTCATCGACCCATTAACCACTCTCGAGTGATAGACAGATAATGGTGGACGAGGTGTGAGAATGGAATAAATAGATGAATGAATAGATAGATAGAGAGGAATAGAAGAATGGAGATGAAGAAGATGATGAATGATGAAAATGAAGAAGAAGAAGAGTGAGGACATGACATGATGATAGTGAAGGAGGAGTACGGTAATGAATGATCTATCCATCACACATATTCTACAACCATTCAATCATACCACACTACTCCACTATGATCATAAGACCAATTACAATATTGTGAGATGTATTCCATCAATTCCAAAACCAGATAGAAATTCAAATGTATATGTGGAAGGAAGGAAGGGGTGTGAAAAGGGGGTGATCGTCATCATTCTTCTATCTTATCCTTTCATCTACATTCATTTCTTCTCTCCATTCATTCCATCTGTCATCATGAGGAAGAGGGAGAGAGAGAGGGAGAAGGAGAGGTACAGAGATGTCCATGTATATATAAGGATGACCACCTCTACGATAAGCATCTCTTCTTATTCTAATCAATATAAATAGATCCAATCATGTTCTATATTAGAATCAAGTGAAAGAAGTGAAAGGAATTTGGTAAAAAGAGATCTCAATTGATTGATAGACTAAAGAAATCTCGAATGAATGACTGATTACTCCTTTCTTCTCTATCATTTACAAGAAGAAGAAGATGTCTCTTCTTCTTCTTTCACTCAATCATTCATTCTTCATTCAATCTAATCAATCACTATCCATCCTATCTGTCTCTACTCTTCCATCATCTTCCACTCCTCTCTCCCTCTCCCTTTTACTCATCTCCCTCTCCCTCTGCACTCTACACACTATCATCATCATCATCTACATATCAACTGATTCCATAACATCCACATAATCACCAGACACATATACTATACAATCACTTCCATTCATTATGATATGAAACCCTCTATGATCGGACTATCCAATTCATTTGACTCATCATGACATCCATCAGAACAAAATGTATTTTAAAAGCCTTATTGCCAGCTGTATGACCAGACACACTAAATATAAAGTACACTACCGTAACCATTCAGGGATATACTAAACACACATGGCTCCGGGAGCTCTGAATAGAGTCGTGGAGCCATTAATGACCATCATATATCAGATTGGTCCATTGTCTTTCATCAATATCGGTCTCTTCTCATCTTCCATCTCATTCTCCCCCATATACTTCATCCATTTCTATCTTTAACGTCATCATAAATGAACGAAGACCGATTTATGTATTTGTCTCTCTTCCCTCGTCTTCTCCCATCTAGTCGCCGTTTCTTTTCCACTACTTTACTAGACCAAGAAGAAGAAGAAAGAATAGGAAGTGTAGATGGATCGAAGAAATGAGAATGATGGAATAGAATAAAGGAAGGATAGTATGAACAAGAGAGGAAAGAAGGATGCACAGGGGCACATCTACTCTTCCCCCTCCCCACCCCCACTCCCATCCAAATACTTTTATTGCAACCTATAAATTTTATGATGGCGAAAAGTGTCACTAAAACCTTGTCGGAGACCATTTTGTATAAAGAAGATAAAGGAGAAGATGAAGAGAAGGAGCCGATCTACCATTAAATTAGAGAGAGATGATCAAGATGACGATCAGATTAAAAGGACGAATTGAAGAGAGGGATGAATATTATTATTATGATGGAGAGATTGACTCAAGAGAAGGAGGAGAAACCCAGATTCAACGGGGAGATATCTATGAGGGATCGATAGATAGATTAATCTCCTGACACAAAGAAGACAAGGTACCGTAACCCTCTGTGTCCTCTCCCTCATTTATTCATCGAATGGCGGGAAAGTGAAGTGTGAGAAGTAATGATGAAGGATAGAGATAAGAGAATGAGAAGACATAGATGAAGAAGGTTAGATTGAATATAAATAGAAGTGAATGAAGGGGGGATCGACATCAATAGACGATACCGACCCTCTCCCTCTCCCCTCTGTTCATCTCAGTCATGACACCCATTGAATATATAGATCTATTCTACTGATATTCCATATGAAGACACTGTATCCTCCTCTCTCTCTGTCAGTCATCAATCTTCATTCTTTTACTCTTCGTTACTTCACCATCTATACCTCCCTTCCTTCCTCTTCTCTTTCTTCTCTTATCGTCATTGATGAACAACCATGATATGAATACAAGAGAAGGAAGATGATGATGATGATGATGACGAGGCTATCAATCAATCCACCCCTTCATCTCCCTTTCCTTTCTCCTCTCTCCCTCTCTCTGTCCAACCAACCAATAAGATACCCCATCATGATGACACAGGGATCGTACATCAATCAATCAATAATCCCTTACCGTATCACAAGTGGAACATTGCGGATTTGATGCTGTTGTATGAGAGAATTGATGAATGTGTGTACTTTCGATGATACATCATTTGATTGCTCACGGAATGATGTCTGTAAAGAGCAAAGATCATGATCAGAGGTAAAGATCAAAGATCACAAACCGGATCCAATTGGTGATAATTCACTCCGAATAGTTGTTGTACAAATGAGGGATCAGAAGAGGCAGCGACATAGATGAGAACCAATGGACCTCAAGAATAAATAATATAATCATTCACATATACAGAATTCACATGCTAATAGTCTCGCCCATTTCATGTTTCACTCATTTCACATAACCAAAAGATTGAAAATAATTATAATTAGACTTGTGAGACCAGGCCCCAATACAATCGTATAATTCCACAGTATCATTTTGATATAGTAATATTCAAAGATATTATTAAATTCACAGTCAATCTACACATCTCTCGGTTTCAATCCCATCACGCACAACTTATAAATTATCTCTCTCTTATTAAATGTATCGAATATTATATAAACCCATACAAATGTACTCTATTCATACCATATAACATGCAATATAAAAGAGTTGTTTAGGTCATGAGTTCTATGTTCTCTTCTCATCTATCTACTACTGTAGAACAAATAGTACACATATCATCATCATCTCATTAATCTTCTTCATTCATTCATTTCAATCTATTCTCTCTTCTTCTTCATTCACAATGAACAACATTCTTGCATGTTTTCACAGAGTCATAAACTTCTTCCTCTACTCTACTCTACTCTATTCATTACTCTCTCTCTCCATCACACTACTATACCCTACTTCCATTATCAGTCAATGGATCAAAGTCTACAGTAACCCCATATCCTAAGATATCAATCGGTTAGGAGATACAGTAACCCGTCAACCAATTACCGGATATCATAAGGAATACTCCATCTCTGCTGATGTATTCAAATGAGAGAGGTAATGGTCGCAGTTCTGTCGTCTCTTCCATCTACAAATAAGAATCAATCAATCGATTAGCCATGTCATCATCTACAGTATACCTGTGGAACTTCATTCAATCGATAAAGTAGAGGATATAGATCAGTGAAGATGAACTCTGTGGGTGCTGATCGTAGATTACACATGGCCATTACTCGATCATCCAATTTGATACTCCTAAACAATCAATAAAGTACATAAAATCAATCAATAATGATAACGTACCTTCCAGCAGCAAAAGCATTATGTTTGAGTAATGCAAGTGATAGAAGAGGAAGATATTTCAATTGTCCACCTCTAGGTGATAATACTCCCGTACGTCCTGCTGTCTTTGAAAATGCTCCCAATCCATCTACTGATGCATTCACTAGAGCCTATAATCAATCAATCAATCGATATCAATACAGTAATCACTTCAACTATCAATCAATCGATATTGACTACAGTATGAGTATCGTACCTCTCTACAATCAGGTAGAGCAGCACCCTGACACGCTCGTTCCACTCCCATCTTAGCAAGAAGGGATACGGTAGCTTTGATGTCAACATTGGCGAAGAGTGTACTCAACTCATTTGTAGTTGGTAGACAGAGAGTGTGTACTCGGATACGACGATCTCCTGAATGGAAAATGGAGATTACGGTAGGGCTACACTAATCGATACAATTATATGAAAAAGTCAGGAAGCTTGGCTGTTAGTGCATCTTGACAAAAGCAAACAAAAGATTATTTACACGATATCATGGGACGTAGAAATCAATATTTTCAATATATCTATCTATAAATGTATTGTATCAACTGACCCTTGGATGAAGTGTACAAAAGAGCAGCTTGGAAGCAGACGGTAGATGATCCAATCCTCTCCTAAAACATACTCACTCATATAACTACCAGGCACATTCTGGTTCCTGATCATCATTACCTATTGTACGACCTTCAAAATATGATTCTCGAGTGATGGCGCAATAATAATAAAATAAATTGATAGATAGATGTTGATCTACCTCAATATTGAGTTGTACACCAACAGCTGAATCGGGATTGACATTGGCTAATGAGAGAAGATCAGTTGATCGAACGAAGAAATTACCAAAGAATGATGAGATTCCGATACCTTCAATCAATCATTTCATTTCATTTCATTTCATTCTCCTCACTTTCATCTTTCATATACAATTACTATGCATTTTAATATGCCCCCAGCATGATCATCATCATATATTCTATGCATATAAATTGATTGATGACAGTATACAAGGAGTGGGAGTAAAAAGTTGTAACTATTCTGTATGCACGAGGTAATTACGATTCCTTCATCATTTCCATCTCATCACTTCTACCTTACACTCCATCTTCATAAACCACTAGTTTAGACTATGATCATTATGATTGAATGACATGAGAGTGATGGGAGTAACAAGTTCTCTAACTATATTATCTATACACCTACAACTACTCTTCTCCATTATCATATCATCATCAATGTGTACTTATTGTCATTCTTTCTCTCTCTTCTCATTCCATCGGATACGAGAAAAGTGAGAGATTCATAGCAATCTCTCTCTCTCTCTCCTCCCTCCCTCTCTCTCTCTCTCTCTCTCTCTCTCTCTCTTTCTTTACTCTCATAATTGATGGTCACAACTCAGCAAAGACAGAGAGATAAATAGATTTAGAGATGGATGGGAGAAAAAAGTTAGATGAGACAGAGAGAAAGAGGATGAAAAGTGTAGAAAAGAGGAGAGAGAGAGAGAGAGAGAGAGAGAGAGAGAGAATAAGAGAGGAAGTAAGAGGAATGATATTGCAACTTCGTAACTGTGTCCTCCCTTTCGAACTCGTTCCCCTCCCTCTCAATAAGGAGAGGGAGAGGGAGGAAGTTTACACAATAAGTGTGAGAATGATCAAGAGACATGGTACTATAGATGGACAGGGGAAGAAGAAGAGGGAGAGGGAGAGGAGAGTAGCTATCATTCCAATTCATTGTGACAACTAATAGAGAAGATGATTGATTATAGATGATAGATGATAGACTACTCTATCAATCGAGAAGACTATTCATTCTATCCATCTATCAATCAAATCACTCCTGCTTATCCCGGGGATAGACTCAACGTTTTGGCGTTTAAAGGGTACTCATAAATTGACGGGTTTCTTTCAAAGATCAAAGATCGGTTTAAAGACATTTCAGTATATTTGGAGTACCCATGCACTCTTAAAGGGCCGATGGATATTCACATATCATGACTATATCAATCAATCAATCAATCAATCAATATATATATATATATATATATATCAGTTATTCTTCTTCATCATAATTCGTATTCATCTTCTACTTCATCATCTATTCTTTGTCCATCTCAATCTCCTTCTTCAATCTTCTTCCATCTCCTCTCCTCTTTCCTTTCGTCTTCGATACGCTAATTCAGAGAACTGATTGATGGGCTCGACATACAAATGAAAATCAGACGATAAATCTTCGAGCTAAAAGAGCGGGCGGCGAGAGGAAGAGGGGAGAGGTAGAGATTGAGAGGGAGAGGGAGAGAAGGAGAGGGAGAGATTGAGAAGGAGATGGAAGAAGGCAGTTGCGATAAATTAGGCGTGAGAAGAGAGAGTGAATGGTGTGACGATGTGGAAATGGATGAAAAAAGAATGAAGAAGAAGAAGGAAAAGGGGACATGATGGTGGTAGAAAGAGAGAGAGAGAGAGGAACTAAGAGGTGATAAGGATATGAAAAGTGCAATATCTATATAAAGAGAGAATGATAGATATAATAGATAGATAAGCGATTAATGAACTGAATAAAAGAAGGATACTGTATGTGATGGATGATTGCGTGTCAATGATTAAGACCAATAAAAGATCGATCATTCTCATGATAAACACGACAGTATTGGGTTTCCATTTCGGCATATATCATACTCATCATACAAGTATATTGATAGTAAGAAGAATAAATCATTGGAAAAGAAAGCATATGGTACCTCGTGAGCATCTTATCCTGAGAACAGCTTCGAATCCAATCTTACGTGTCAGATATCGGGTCACTACCTACAATAATCAATATGATCATAGAGAATAACTTATTATTTTGTCTGTTCATGAATTGTTTTAAAATAAAAATGAATTCTACCATACCTGAACAGGGGACATTATAGGAAAAAATTTTTGGGCACTGTCATTTACTTCGAATTTTAATTTTTCATATTTTTTTCGAATTTGCAAAAAAAAGGTGCATTCGGATATTGGAACATATCCCATCCAATGGTCCACAACAGGGATTATTAATAGCTGTCTCATAGCTTATACTATTCTCTAATCATGTATAGATCCAATAAAAATAAATAAAGTTAACGGGGATAAACCTTCTCAAATCGTTTTCTTTCAACCAAATTCTCCACATCATGATAGTCAGGGAATCGATGTACCGTACCACTACTGAACTTCACAACCTCAGCTGAAATATTGATTATCAATTCATTGAAGAAGAATTTAGAGTGAAATACAGGGGTATTTAAAATCGTCAGAATAACATTATTAATAATCATTTAATTGTAATAAATTAAAAAGGAGCCTACATAGAGTGGCTAGATCAATATATTGTCCAGATAGAGCGAATAGATCCATTCCAATCTGTACTGCTGTACAATCGAGAGCTAATCTCTTATAGAAATCTGTCGCTGGTGAGACATCCACTTCCTTAATACGAAAAATGTTATCTCCCAAAAGGAAACAAATAATTAAATAAGAACTACAAATAAATAAAATCAAATCGTCTACAAACAGAACTACATTTATTAAATATTCAAGCGGTTAGCTAAGGTAGATCATCATATCAATCGATATATGATAAAATATTTTAACAGAAATTGTTAGTAAGCTTGATCAAAGACAGTTCGAAAAAAAGTGATATCACGAGAAGGAAAAAAATAATTAAATAAAAATTAAAAATAAATAAATAAATATCTTACCCCTCCAGCCCTCTTATTAGGATCTTCTCGTGATTTGAGTGAACCAGGTCCCAATGTAGGCAATGAACATTGGAAGATCGATATGCGACCACCCAATTCACACTGAACAGAAACATTTTTTTAAAAGTAATTTACTTAAATTCTTATTATCTTGATTCTAAAGTCTAATAAATAAATTCTAGTGAATAAATTCATTGCGTTTGTCTTTAATTATAATATAATGAAATAGATCGATTCGATATTACAGTAATAAGTAAGAGAATCATACAATCATCTCCTTGGCTACAGTAAGTGCTGATCCGAGACAATTAGAAGATGAAGAAGGAGAAGAATGAGAGAAGATCTCAGGAAGACGATGAAGGAATTGACGAATGCTCTAAATTGAATGAAATCAATCAGATACATCGATAAATGAGAAATAAAAGGACCCGGTGGTATTCAGTTCCAAACCATATTCAAATAACAATATAAGGAATACGATAATCTTATAGAATTGTTCTGATGATGACGATAATTTTAGTTTCATTAAAAAAGTTCATTCCCAAAAGATGTGATAAGAAGTAAATTATTAATCATTAGGAATAGAATTTTTAATGATAAACTAACAGATGATAAAATAAATAATGAACCTCTTTGTAGTGTTTCACTTTCACTAGCAATCCAGTGTTGGAAGGAAGGAACGTCTCTGGAAATATACAGTATCTAGTAAATAATTAATACTTCTCAAAAACTTTTAAAAAAAGAATAAATGGATAATACCTTCGATGTCATCAATAATGAGTTCTCTCGGTAATTTATCTGGTGTATGGAATTGGAAGAAATGAAGAGATGAATCAACTGCGATGAAGGACATCTTAAATAATCAATCAATCAATAATCATCACAAAATCAATAATCAATCAATTATAATAATAATTAAAATAAGATACCAATGTCCTATCATCTCCAGGCATTTGATCGAGTACAATTAGGAACTGCTCGCATAGAGTATTCAGATATCCTGAGAGATAATATTGAACCAAACCAAAACTAATGTCAAAGCAGCTTTTAGAAAATAATATATATTTGGCATAATTGAATTGGTAAAATCAAACTAATATCATACCACTCCGAATGGCAGCATCACTGACATCAAGGATAAACATATAGACTGCAGGTTGAGGAGGACGTAACTGAATGTTAACCAATAATAATTGAATGAATGCTATGAAAATAAATGAATTATTTCAACGGACAGTAGAAGCTATTCCGCAATGTTTTAAAATTTCGATTTTTTTGAGGACTCATATTTTAAAACTAACAAGTGAGTATCGGTACTCTTTATCCACCACTAAGTGATTGTTCCTTCAGTAATAAGAAAAGAGATCCAAAAGTTAATCAAATAAAAAAAGAAAATGCAGAATTTAAACATGATAAATGTTGCACGAAATCACAAGGTTTAATCAGTGGCCGAACAACGGGAAAACCGTTTTCCGGGAAAATGTGACGTCATTAGCGTAGGCGGAGGATTTTTGGAAAATGCCTCCGCCTACGCTAATGACGTCACATTTTCCCGGAAAACGGTTCTTACATACGGCCACAGAGTTGACAAGGAAGAATAAATAGTAGGTCATACATACCATATACTCAGAAGGAGCAATAAATTCGACAGTAGCATGTTGCATCTCTGGTCTTCTCAATGCTTCTGTATACGATCGTGTTGACGAATCATAACAGAAATCCTCCGGTACTGAATATAATATCATAAGTAGTAGATAGCATATCAGTACATTATTATCACTATAATTTGTAGCTCGCTTTTTGCAATTTAATAGATTACAAAAGTATCAGAATGAAAACGAAGACCAACTTTACAAAAATGAAATCATAGACATTCATGACCTGGCATATTCGTGTTTCTATCATTATATATGAAATATGAAAGTTATGATCCTCTTAGAAATGCAATCCTTTTTAGACAGTAAATAAATATAATAAAGATACAATCATTAGCCTTATTGCATAGATTGCACTTCCATCTTCGTGCATCGGGAAGGAATACGAATGGATTGATATAAGTACGACAATATCGACAACGAACGATTGTATTCGCACGAATCACATTCAATTGCTGAAAACAAATACAGATAAGATTTAAAATTATTCATTTATTCGTCAACTAATTCGTAAATTTTTATTTTATCAGAGTGGAATTATTTAGCTTTACTTTGAATGCTTTATAATCATTATTGACATTCTCGTGTTTCGTATTCTCTATATTCTTCACCATCTATCATTTCCAAAGCCCCACATTATTCATATATTCATAACATTTTATTTTCTTTGTCTAGTTTCACATTTAACACCCTCAATATAAAGTGTGTATGATACCTTAATATCTCTGAAAGGATGAAGAGTAATTCCAAATGGAAGTCGACTCTTAGAGAGAAGTTCTTCAGTTTGAGGTACTGCATTCAATGTACAACGGAATATACTGAAAATAGTTACCATTATAATTCATTATACCGTTCTGTATGCACCTCAGGTAAAGCGCTTTGAATCTAATCGGGGCATTTTTTGAATCTAATCGGAACATGCGTCTTTTTGAATCTAATCAGAACATTTTTTGAATCTAATTAGAAAATTTTTGAATCTAATCAGAGCGTCCGTTTTTGCATCTAATCATAACACTTTTTGAATCTAATTAGACAATTTTTAAATCTAATCAAAGAATTTTTTGAATCTAATCAGAACATTTGTCTTTTTGAATCTTATCAGAACGTTTTTTGAATCTAATCAGAGAGATTTTTGAATCTAATTTAGCCCTAGTTTCTTCTAAAATTGCTCTAATTAGATTCAAAACGATTTGCCTGAGACCCCAATTATTAATATTATTAAAATCTCCTGATAAAACTAATCAAATTCATCCCACTGGAACCTCGAGTGCTTGCTTTTTTGCTATTGAATTGAGCACAAGAACAAAATAAAACTTCCCGCTGAGAAAATCTACAGCAGATATTCATATAAAAGTGGGCATTGATAAAAGAATTATTGAATGGATTGAATAGTATAGATATCATTACCACAACACAAAGATGACTACAGTCAATTCAATGAAAACTCTTGTAACTCATGCAAAATCATATTGCAATTGTTCAAAATATGACACTTTTGGTGATCTCAAAAATAAATAAAAATGGTCGATAATAAAAGTGAATATACCTTGGAGCACATCTTGATGACATATCATTAGTTCCATTAGATGGGAGAGTATACGATATCTCATCCATTCCTCCTCCCATTGGACTCTTCTCTACTGCCAAATCAATATGATCAGTCAATGAACCTACAAGAAATACATTATCAATACATACTTTGGACATCCATTAATTAGTAATCAATATAGACAATATCAGATTAAATGCTATGTTTGCTATGACAAAGTGATAGCTTTCAAGAGAATTTCAGGACCCCTTTGGATTTCCGGGAACCCCTCCCCAATAGCAAAAAAACGACGGCTTAATACTTCCCAACAAAACAAATACCACGATTTATGCGTGGAGTATGAAATAGATAAACTAACCAGCATTTGGATATCCTCCAATCGGTTGAGGATAACCTCCTCCACCTGGTTGGGGATGTCCTCCTTGATTAGGATAATGTCCTGATTGGACAGGATATCCTCCTTGTGTGGGTCCATTGGGATAAGATGATGATGAAGGTTGAGGATATGATGGACGAGGAGGACCTGTTGAGGATGGAATGCCTATTGGTTGTGGTGGTAGAGGACCAGGTAGTGATGATGGAGGTCCGGTCATCGGCTGTGGTGGCAGAGGTCCGGCCAGTGACGTGGGTGGTCCGACCATTGGTTGTGGAGGACCATTCATTGATGGAGGACCAGCCAATGGAGGGACTATCATAGATGATGGAGGACCAGATATAGATGGAGGGATACCATTAGAAGGAACTACAGATGGATGAGGTCCTGGTTGAGGATAAGTCATCTGTGGTGGTTGAGGATGACCAAATTGAGGAGTTGATGAATGAAGAGCAGGGGGTAGAGATGGAGGAGCGGGTGAGAAACCATTCAGAGGCTTAGGAGGACCCCCATTAGGAAGAGATGGAGGAAATGAAGTGACTGATCCTGCTGGTGATGGTTGAGGAGGAGGAGCAACTCCTGCAGGGAAAGGAGAAGGACGAGGAAGATACGGTACTTGGGATACGGTAGATTGTGGTTGTTGGAAGGCAGATGGGGGATTAGATGGAGCGAATGAAGCAGGGAATGTGGGGAACGCATTGGGGGGAGGAGGAGCACCACCGAGGTTCTGAAACAAAATCAATCTAATTGTAATTGCTCACGATTAAGAAGTCGATCTATATTTCAAGGGATAGACCGATAATCTAATTTATTAAGTACTATTCAGCCATCGTAAAACTAGTAAAACGAATAAATAAAAGAACATACCATTTTAGAAAGAGGCTGAGTAATTCCTGGAATGGTAGGTTGTGGTTGAACTGTAGATGGAATGGAGGGAACGGGAGGATGCTGTAATGTGAACGGGTGTACACTATCAAACAATGCACTATACTCATGATAAGATTCATTCAATCGATTCAATCAATAACCTGAGTGTATTGAGGGCCATTTCCAATGGTAGAAAAGGCCGATGAGTTGGAAGGACCACCAACATTCTACAACGATGCATTGTGACGTGTCAAAATAACTACTACGTAAAAATATCTTGAAATGATTAAATTGGATACATACCGGTGGTGCGTAGTGATTCACGGGCGTATAAGGGGCTTGGCTGGGTGCCTGGGGGAATCCAAGCTTGCTTGGCCCATTTAGAGGTCCAGACATTCAGTGTCTTATGGAAGCCTGAAAGAGGACCGATTACAACCAACACTTTCTCAGACTACGTTTATCATCAAGGCATTAAGGATATGTTTCATCTGGTGAGATTTGGAAATGATAACAAAATCAATAACAATAAAAAATTAATTTTTACATGAGTTCACTATTTATGCAGATAAACCTCTTATCGTACGCTAAAATTCGTTGTAAGAGCGCACGCTGGCCAATTATATCCTTGAAAATGCCGTACCAAGGTGCCCTAACAATGAGTTTTTGAAACTCTTAATTTTTGCGTTTCTGGTTATATAAAGCAATATTTTCTATTTTTCATTTTCACGTACAATTGTGCCGGGAGGGCTTTATCATGCAGCATAGTCACATTCCGTATTGAGATGCGCAAGTGGCTGGATTGACCGCGTAGCGGTTGCGTTGCGGTCCTTTCACAGCTTTCAATTTTGGATCAGAGACCTGTCTCAGCCTCAGTAGTTGTACATTTGGTAAATATGGCACGCCGACAAATAGGTAATGCTTTTGCAATAACTTACATGAATAAATACAAAATAAAGAATAGGAATGTAGCTCGCAGTTTGCAAACATAGCGTCCCTGTCCCCAAAGAGATAGTTCGTGATTTTTAAAATTTGAATTTGTGTCATGAAGGAGGCCGGATGCAAAACGGAGAATCTTCCGGTGGAGAGTACAAGGATAAGGAAGGAGGAGGAGCCGGCTTACCTCTAACTAAAGTTGAAAACCAAGATGGAAAAAAGGTTTGTTCCGCTCATTCCTTTTTCCGATACTATAAACTCAAACTTTAAAAAATAAATATGATATGAGTCTGTCATTCCGATATTATGAATGAACTTAAGTATACGAATATCCTAAATACAGACACTACCAAATGGAATGCAAAGAGTTCATCGAATCTTAAGTGATGAAGAAATAACCCAAGGAAAGACTACTCGATGGACAGAATTGGAAATTCATGGTATGAATATTATCTGAATTGTGATATACTAGGGATCTAAATTCGTGCAAGACCAAAACGAAAAATGAGAACGATGTTAAAATGATGAAAAGTCGTGCTGCATGAGTTTAGATCTTTTCGTGCATTTCATTTGGTAATTTCTTTTCTTTCATCAAAATTTTGTGCTGATATTTTTAAATGTAATCATGAGAAGACCAACTAACATAATGCTTACAATTAGATTAGTGATCGAGTCAAGTTCACGGATTTGCACGTTTTTTTCAATCATTATCATACACTTCGCTATACATTAATCAGTGTAGATTGATTGTGCATGACTGCATGTATCTCTATCGTGGACGATCCATTTCATAGAATTTATAATTCAATTACGTTTGGTTTAATTCATTCTGACAGAATGAGAGTTGAACACGAATAGATTTTATTCCTTTTAGGTCGTTTGAAAAACATCTCACCGGCGTTATGGAAATTCACTCATCTGACTGCTCTATTTCTCAATGGAAATTTGCTCACCCGAATTCCTCCTGAGATATCACAGGTTACTTCATTTTGATATATTATTTATTTTATTTTTTTGACCAATTCACTTTATATTACAATAGGATAGTCTGCACAATATTAAAGTTATCGATTATTATTCGGAAAATGCTCGCACTTATTCAATTTTATTCAATCTATATAAAGATTTAGATATTGAGTAAGAAAATAATTTCAGTTTTCGAAATATTTTTACCACCACTTTTTCTCGTTACGATTGATGTAGATTTATTAAGTTTCAAATACGTTTATTGATTATTTAATTGGTTTCTCAATCGTTACCACATCCATAATGAATCTCATCGATCATAAATACTATTAGTATGTTTCAGTTATCGAATCTGACAATGCTTGAACTATCACACAATAAGCTTCGATCACTTCCAGCGGAATTGGGTGATATGATATCATTATGTCATCTATATCTCAATTTCAATCAATTGAGAGTACTTCCATATGAATTGGGGAAATTATTCCGTCTCCAGACTCTTGGTAAGCTCATTCAATATTCTCTGTAGACACATTGTAATCATAGGTCCAAAAGTACGTCGCAAACTACGAAGCCTGACCGCGTTTTGGATTTTTTTTTTTGTTGAAAACTAGACCGCATTTTTTTGAAGACCTCACAACATTTTCTATTTTTCCAGACCGCATTTTACAAATCGGTAATATTTTCGACCTATGATCGTAATTATAGAAGCATTTCAAGTAGAAATATGATCTGAAAATGTTCAGTAATAATAAACTAAAAAAATAAACAAAAATGTAGATGAAAGATTAGTTAATTATAAATTTATATAAAGGTAAATCGTGTATAGAGAATCCAATGTTGGATTTGGATATACATTTGTATGTGTTATATAATAGTTGGTGTACGATACAATTCTTGTCTGGTTATTGCTAGGTTCATTGTGTAAATAAAAGGGGACAAACCTTGTTCATATAATGAACCTGTAACAAGTCTACTATGATTAGGTCCCCCGTATTCCTCCCTTCCTTTTACATCATCATCTCTTCCCCCTTCTTCGTCTCTATCATATTTTGACTCTATATGATTGAATGTGTGAGAATGTCCTCACTTTGTACCCCTTACACGGAGAGACAACGAACAAATATATGATAATATAGCATGATTCCTTGCCCTCCTCTATTCCACCCTCACCATATCCATGTCATCATCATACATTTTATTACCCTCATAATGTGAGGATATCGGTCCATTGTATAAAGCTCATTTTGTACGTGAGAGATTACAATTTAAGCGGGAAAAAAAAGATTTTTCTAAATCGACACACTATATAAAAAATCCTGTGAGGGTGCAGAAAATGTATGATGATGATCTGTTCTATAATCCATATGAATGACTATTAATGTACTATTCATCTCTTCCACATTTCTTTATCCCTTATTCTCATTATCATTGGTCGAATACTTACTTCTAAATGCTGCCAGGTTTCAAATAAATTCCGGAACGCAGCAAGGTTTCAAAAATCCCTTAATGCCGCCATGATTTCCAAAAATATCAAAATGCGGCCCAAGTCTTCGTAGTTTGTAACCTGCTTTTCAATCTATGCGCTTTATATTGAATATCTTTTATATCCATTCATATCTGATGATACATGTACATCATCCACTAAATTCTTTATGTCAGGCAGGTCTCAATTCTGGTTTGGTTTAAAATAGGAGAATTTTGACTCACTGTCGGGAGAAAATAGAACTTAAAAAAATCAAAAATCCCTGTCCATGTATGATCTCTGATGATATTATTCGAGTGGGAGAAATAGAATGAATGGAATACATGTTGATATCATTCTTTCTATCCATTTAGTTTTCGGTCTCTCTTTTGATAAAAGTATAATTATATGCAGTTATACTCATAGGATAGATCAATAAACAATATAGTGATGTACTCTATATACTTTGTACTATTAGAGTAGTCTATGTATCATCCCCCAGTCATTCCCGTCATCTATCTATCTATCTATCTATCTATCTATCTATGATATTAAATCTTCTTCAATGAAATCCTTCTGATATTAGATTGATAATCTTGAATCCTTCTTTTCTATCATCTTATCAAGCCATACACCCACTGATTATGAATCTCAACTAATCCTCTACTCTTTTGCTTTTCTATCTCTAAGCCCCCATACATATCTCTAGAATCTTATTTTGGAAATATTAAGAGTGAGATGGATAGGGAGAGGAAAGGCGAGATTATCATTCTGATATGAAGACCCATTCTGCTTGATTAGAATTCATTTGAATCTCTTTTCCATCTCTATCTATCTAACAAGTGATTGGATGTAAACATAGATAGAATTGATAGAGAGAGAAGCAAACATCTCATACATAACATAAAGATGAATAAAACAAGTATTATTCATACGTTTGAAGTCTGTAAACAACAAGATTATCTTTTTTTTACTATCAGAAAATGACTATAATGACAATAGTTGTGATAACAAATAAAGCGATATAGTAATATGTTATGATACCGTAATCTAGTCGTGCTTATGAAGATTACGGTACCCTAATAGATTACTATATCGCAACAGTAATCAAATTTATAAATCGATAGAGTAGTCTGAGGCCGTATCCATCATGGATACCTATACTGAATAAATAGTGTGAATAGAGTAATGATTGAATGAATGAATGAATGAATGATTACAGGTCTGCAAGGTAATCCATTATCACCAGAGATCAATAAACTGTATCATGAGACGAATGGATCAACAAAGTTACTCCAATTTCTTCTCGATCATCTTGCAAGTCAGTATTATGGTATTATAATCTCCCTCATTACTTAATCATTACTATATACTAACTATATCGTCTGATCTCTTCTTCTTCTCTCTTCATCTAGATGACCATTACCTGTTATCATCATGGATATCAGTGAGAGTGTGTCCATATCTTTCACTTATCATCACTCACTTTCTAATCCCTCTCCCTCTCTATAGCTATATCCAGAAATACCGTATACCTCTTACGTGGGTAGGCCATAACTGAATCAAGTGTAGAACTTTTCGAAAGTTTGTATGGAAGACACCTTATCTAGGCAATTTTCTAATCTCCACAGACGATGAAATACATTTCTTAAAGATGTTATTGTTTGAAAATGAGTTGATGATTACCTTCCAATTGCCTAAATGAACCCCACGTATGACTCTTCCTATTTCACTATCCATCCATATTCTTCTTCCTCTTCATCCTCTGAGTACATCTTGATCTTTCATCATCTGTAGTCAATCATCTCATTCAATATCCCTCCCTCTCCTCTCTCTCTCTCTCTCTCTCCTCTCCTCTCCTCTCCTCTCCCCCTCTCCCTTGATCCTCTTCTACTCTATCATCATCTTCGTCATATCTTTTTGTGTGTGTCCTCTTTCTCATACTACGACCTCTCTCCCTCTCCTTTCCCCTGCTGTAATAAGCTTCAAATTCGTTGAATGGATTGAAGATCGTTGAAGTCTTCTTTTTCTTTCTCTTCTATACTCTGTGCATTGGCCCTCACGCAGTATACGAGAGGGAGAGGGAGGGGATAGTAATAGACAGTAGACACACTATTACATAATATAGATAGTGAAAGTAGTGAATGAAGTGAGAGAGAGAACACAAAATGAAGATGAGAAGACCGTTCCAGTCTCGGCTACTCATTCTCCCTCTCCCTCTCTCTCCCTCTCCCTCTCCCTCTCTCTCCCTCTAGAGTCAAAAGATACTGGAGTGATGGTAGATGTGTAAGGAAGTAGTAGTCGAGTGTAACTGTAGATGTAGATGGTTGAATGAATTTATAATTGTATAATTAATTGTTTTATAGTATTATAAGGGGACAAATACAGTAAATACAGTACTCTATGTACATTATATTGTGTTATTATTAATATTATTGATATGATGATCTCCATTGGGGAATAGAATTATGATTGAATGAACTCTGGAACGAAGAACGATGAAGAAAGAGAATAACAATGAGATATGAGTATAACTAGCTGGTCATTCATTCTACCTCTCCCTCTCCCTCTACCTCTCCCTCTCCCTCTTTCACGATAGAGGGGTCATCATAGTGTATGATCAGCTTGATCTCGTAATAGATTGTCCGTCATCTCTTCATCCATTCTATTCTGGAGATTTTATCCATTCTCTTCTCCATTCCAATGATATCAGTATATAGATTGATAGAGAGAAGAGAAGAAGACAAAGAATCACTCTCAACGATTATAGCACGTAGTATACGTAGATATTCACAATCATTTTCATGACCCTCTCTCCCTCTCCCTCTTTACTATCTACTCTTTTCCCTTTCTTCCTAATCAACCTTTCCCCCTTTCACTTTCAATCCATACAAGGGGACACCTTTTAGTGTGTCCAAAGTAGAAAGGATGAATGAATAGATTGATGATGGTAAAAATAATATCTTTATTATGCTGGTACATAATGAACAATACATAGGACACAAACAAGAAAAATGGTTGGATACATAATTTACTATGCCACAACGGGGCAGCATAAGTATAGTAGTGGAAATCGAAAAAGTTAACTTAAGAAGAAGAGCTACATATAATTGATCTAATTGAATTACTAAACGACTTTGGATTAGGACATATAATCGAGCTATTGGGAAGAGAGTTCCAAACGTTTACAATACGGTTTGAAAAGAAATGAGAGAAACGAGTGGATCTACAAGGGTGTTTACGAAGAATATAGTTGTGTCTACGGGAAATTCTAGAGGGTGAAGATAAAAGAAAGGTGGGATTGTCTATACTAACTAGTCCATGCACTACTTTATAAGTGAAACTCAAGTCTATAAGGGTGCGTCTTTGCTCAAGGAGATCAAGGTTGAGGTGTGATAATCGATTCGAATAAGAGGTAGGAGTGAGACCGCATTTGGCATATATACTACGTGTAAATGATCTTTGAAACTTTCTCTATGAGGTCGATAAGATATTGTTCGCGTGGAGACCATATTTCGCAAGCGTACTCTAGTATAGGCCTAACATATAAGGAGAACATGCGAGCGTACAAGATAGGATTTTTCGAGGAGAAAATACGGTAGATGTATGAACATCTAGCTTTGGCTCTAGAGACTATGGATAGAATGTGAGATGAAAAGCAGAGAGTATTACTGTAGGTAACGCCAAGATCAGTGAATTGCTTCACTACAGGAAGGGGAGTGTTATTGATCAAGAAGTCGATATCTGGATGATTATTTCCAATGCGCATAATAACTGTTTTGGAAAGTGAGATAGATAAACCCCATTGAGACGACCATTGTTGCAATGTGGAAAGAGCTGTTTGGAGGGCGGATGTATCAGATATAGAGTAAAGTTTGACGTCATCTGCATAGATAACACAGTGTACTGTAGATGGGAGTACATGTGGTAGATCACTAATGTACATGCAGAAAAGCAGTGGACCGAGACAACTACCCTGGGGAACTCCTGATAGTACATTGAAAGGCTGGGATACGGTATCCCCTACAATAACAGATTGAGATCGATTAGTAAGAAAAGAACGAATCCAATTAAGAAGAGACCCTTTAATACCCAAAAGCGAACATTTATGTAGAAGTAGATCAATAGGAATTGAATCAAAAGCTTTCGAGAAATCAAT